>PVJN01013733.1:0-48096 GCA_004026805.1 Lasiurus borealis
AGGCTTTATTTTTTGCACCTCTCCAATTATACATCATGATGCTCTTTTAAAAACATCTTCAAGTTGGTTGACAGAAGGATTTACAAGTTGGTCTTACTGGTTCAGTAGACTTATATGTCAACTAGCAGATAGATACAGCCCTAAATTAAGAAAAAAAATGCCTGCTTCTAAAAATGGAAGTGTGGGCTAAACGATAAAAGGTCACGTAAGAACTTATATCACTTGATTAAAATCCTGAACATCTAGACACTGGGAGCGACAAATACACGGGGAGAGAGATACACATATATTGTAAAAACAGAGCAGGTGATCACATTAATCGGAAAGGTTGAAGAAATGAGGCCAATGAATCATTCCAATCCATATGATTAAAAAACTACCACATTGAAATATAGTCTTTTTCTATGAAATTCAATTTTAGACCTAGTTGGCATTTTTTATTTATTTTTAAAAAATATATTTTATTAATTTTTTTTTTTTTAAGAGAGAGGAAGGGAGAGGAATAGAGAGTTAGAGATCCTGCTTCTTGCATGCCTCCTACCGGGGAGGTGCCCACAACCCAGGTACATGCCCTTGACCGGAATCAAACCTGGGACCTTTCAGTCTGCAGGCTGATGCTCTATCCACGGAGCCAAACCGGTCAGGGCTAGTTGGCATTTTTTAAATGACACTCTGAGACAGCAGGAACATCTAGAAACCTTGTTTGCCCACGGTTACGTTTGAACTTTAGTATTACTTCACCGTTTTCTTCCGTTCTACTGCCACTTTTTTATCCTTATGCTACAGATCTGTCTTTAAACATTTTCTTTTAGTCCTCACCCGAGGGTACGTCTGAGAAAGGGAGGGAGGGAGGGAGAGAGAGACAGCGACTGGTTGCCTCCCGTACCCGCCCCGACGGGGGATAGAATCCGCGACCTGGGTGTGTGCCCTGCCCTGGACTCAAACCCGCAACCTCCTGGTGTTGGGGACGATGCTCCACCAACCGAGCCCCCGGCCAGGCCGTGGACGGGACTGGCCTGAGTTCATCCCGACGAGACCGCGGGGTCTGTCTGAGAGCGGGAACGGGCTGCGTCCCCGCGCGCACCCACCGTGGCTGTAGTTGTAGTGCACCCAGCGCCCGCGCCTGGGCTTGGGCAGCGACACGGGCGTCTCCTCGGCGGGCAGGCCGCAGAGCCGGGACTCCACGAAGAGCCGCTGCACGCTGTCGTCGGCGGCCACTCGGGGGTCGCTGAGGCTCAGGGCGACGATCTCGATCCGGATCTTCTCCGACGCCTGCGTCAGGAGGGAGAGCGAGAAGCACACAAACGCATCAAACGAGCGAGTCGCCGACACCGGTGTGGCTCAGGGGATAGAGCGTCGGGCCTGCGGATTGAAGGGTCCCGGGTTCAATTCCTGCCAAGGGCATGGACCTTGGTTGTGGGCCCATCCCCAGTGGGGGGCGTGCAGGAGGCGGCTGATGGATGTCTCTCTCCCATCGATGTTTCTAACTCTCTGTCCCTCTCCCTTCCTCTCTGTAAACAATCAACAAAATATATTTAAGAACAAAACAAAACAAAACACAAAGGAGTCAGAGCCCTTTACTCCCCTTTACTCTCATTTTCAGTAAAACAGGGAGGCTGAGGGGTGGCTGTGTGGAGGGCACTGGGCACTGGTACTAGTGACACGTGGTGGCTTATTCACGACAGAGAGGCGGGGGGATCCTGGTGCCCGGGTCTGGACGGGAACAGGGTCCCGGCTGCAGCCTGAGTCCCATTGGCGGCTATAAACACCCTGCCAGGTGTGTGTGTGTGTGTGTGTGGCATGGTGAGATCTTCATCGGTGTGTGTGTGTGTGTGTGTGTGTGTGTGTGTGTGTGGCACGGTGAGATCTCCATCAGTGTGTGTGTGGCATGGTGAGATCTTCATCTGTGTGTGTGTGTATGTGTGTGTGTGTGTGTGTGAGATACATGGTGAGATCTACATCTCTGATTGCTTCCCGAATGCCAAGCATCGCTGCCTTGTTTCAGACTCCGGAAGGAAGGGCACGTTCATCACGGCGTGGGGCGTGGTTAGCCTGCAGGACCCGGGAAGTTTCGGGGCTCGGGGCTCCGGGATCAGAGCCCATGGAACACTGCACAGCTCTATGCTAATCCGTGCCGCTCCGTGAGCCCATCTGAACTAGACCGGAGCCTGCCACTTGCTCGCTTACAGATCCGCCATGACATCTTTCACTCGGCGAGCAGCTTTCAAACAGAGGCACATTCTTTACCCGGTCTAACACATTTCCCCACAATTTACCGTATGCCATTCTTACAGAACGAACAGGTAAAATATGTCTTTGTTCGCTAGTGCAGCCTGCACCTCGATTCCTCTTTAACAGATTTGGGGGCCACCGCCTTGATGGCGGGAGCCGCACGAGTTGCCCTGGGTAATGATTTAGAACAAATAATAGATGAGGCCTTAATAAACGAGATCACGCCACGATAACGCCCCAGTCAAGTGTTTGTCGTTATGGTTTTCCGTTTGTTCCAGATCTCCCTCGACTAAATTCAAAGCTATGCTCCCGAAAATGACAGGACTTGAGATTGTAACCAGAAACTCCTGAAGACAGGACCCGTGTGTGGGACCAACGTTAGGAAATTCACTGTTAGATATGCCAGTGGGTGCGTTTACCGTCCTGATGACTTAGATATTTCAAAGCACACAATACAGTGAATCAAACCGAATCGCTATTGTGAAAACCCTCTCAGAAAGAACAATGCCCATTCCTGCCCACCTCCTCCCCACCCCGATATTTGACGCAATCATTTTACCCCCTTCTTCCAAAGGACGTTTTTTCTCTGATTATGTATTCGCAGGCTCTTTAACTAAAACCCCAAATCTGAATATTTCACTGAGGTTATTTCATTATTCAGGAGATGCATGGAAATTGTACCAGGACGACGGAGAGAGAGAGTTCCACCCGGTTCTGTCCCCGCTAATGCGGGACAAGGCTGCAGCTGGCAATATCACCGGGATTAGCCGAGGGTGATGAAATATTTAAAGGGAAATTTTTTTTCTAAAAACTCATAAATCAAATGACTGCCCGGTGTCATTAGAGTGACGGTCTTTGACTCGAATATGCTTTTCATATTCAAATGGGGAGAGCGGGCGGGGCTGTGAATGCCTGGCAAGGCGGCTCCGTTCCCACTAATAACCGGGCGCCGCGTTCGGGGGGCGTGAGAAATGAGGGGGGCTCTATTGTCTCCCCTCACCCCAGGGCCGCCCTCTCTGCTCGCCGGAGACGAACCCGGGAAAGGCCCCACTTTAAACGCTGTTATTTTCTCCTTAAAACGTATGGGGCGGTCAGAATACCGCACACGAGCACATTTTACCATCCCGGGTAAGCCTTTTACATCACTTGTGATGGGGCCAACTTTGAACTGTGATAATGACACGTCTTCTAAAGCCCTCCTGCCTCCGCACAAAAGAATCAAAAACAAGACCCGGCCGTGACAAAAGCGGAAGATGGGCACGTGGTCGTTTCCCCGCGGAGAGGACAGGAACCTGAAACCGCCCATCCAGCACCAGGAACGTTAAATAGCGAGGAGTCACACGCACTAAGCGCTGATTTTTTTAATAATGTATCAGCTGTGCCATCTCCACATGAAGACTTGCAGGATTATAAGGATGAGTTCAGGCGAGACACAGAGATACAGCGGTACCTCGAGATACGAGTGCCCTAACAGACGAGATTTTTGAGACACGAGCCGTCGAGCGAGCGATTTTTGCTTTGAAATACGAGCAACAGTTGAGATACGAGTCATCGCGCGGATCGGCCGGCTGCACACGACCCACCCGTTTACCGCGACTCGAGCGTCTCCTAGTTTCCCACGCCTCAAGGTGACGGAACGGATTAAACTCGTATCTCGAGGTACCACTGTACTCTATGAATTCTCCGAGCGGGTGACGGTGTGCCTCTGCCTTTCACAGCCGCGGAACACACTTCGTTGACCGTCCTGGCGGCCGTCACCTGGAAACGCCAGCTGATTGTTCAGAGACCCTGCTGTCCCCCTGAACGCGGCGGCTTTAACGGAACCGCTGCGGCAGGGGAGAGGGCAGTCTCCGGCACACCGCACGGCGGGCCGCTGGCCTCTGCCGCGATGCCCCCCCTCACCCGTGGGCGCCCCGGGGGAGCCTGAGCCGAGGGCAGCACGGGAGCCGGGAGGCCGCCGGGCGGAGCTGTAAAACCGGGAGTTCGT
The DNA here is from genome assembly GCA_004026805.1 of Lasiurus borealis. Classification (NCBI taxonomy): domain Eukaryota; kingdom Metazoa; phylum Chordata; class Mammalia; order Chiroptera; family Vespertilionidae; genus Lasiurus; species Lasiurus borealis. Next base: position 4,220 of record PVJN01013733.1, read on the forward strand.
GGGAAGGAAGGAGCGTTCGTTTCCTTTCAGACGCGTGACAGGTGCCACGTTCCGGTTCTGAGAGCTACCGTGCCAGGACTGCGAGGACTAAAGCGAGGCTTTTAATCGATGTATTTTACATCAAATCGATCCTGTTAACTTCAGTTCTTCCAATTAATCAAATATTGATGGAGGAATGTCCGGGGTTTCCCAGCGCTCAGACACCCCGCCAGCCCCCAATTAACGATCGTGCCTCGCAGCCCGTTAGCGGCGGCGGCGGGGGTGGCCGTGAGGCTGACGGGACCTGACAGGCCGGCGCGGCCCAATTACACTGGCATCCGTGCCACTTTGATGTCCTGGGAATGACGAGAGACGGGGGCAAGCTGGGTGGTGCGTGATGCTAATGACGGGACTGAGTGCGGCTAAACTCTCTGCAGCCGGCAAGGAAGATGCTGCCGGTAATCACGCCGCGCTGGGAAGGAGAGGAGGGGACGGCGTTCCGTTCTGACAAAGCGAAGCTCATAAATGTTGGAAATGAAACGAAACAAAACGAGGTAATCTATGATTAATTATACATCACAGGCACGCAGGAAGAGGGAGAGCAAGCCATGCGTCTCAGTCCCGGAAAATCTGTTAGAAAGAATTTTAAGGACCAACATTTTTAAGAAGTGGCAATGAGCTGTCAGAGTCTGTAACGTGAAAAACAAACTCCCTGAATGACCTTAAATTGCTTGCACCGGGTGGTAGGTAATGCCAGTTCCCAGCGTAATTGGCATGGCTGCTATTTATCCAGAATGCTACCTCTTTTCTCAATGCTGTGATATTATCAGGGGACGGGCAGTTTAAAAAATCTATAAAGCGGGAAAATCCACAGAGCGGGGGTGTCTAATTACTCTTAACTAGTCTTGTGCCTCTAGTCTATTCTTTTTAAAAAATATATATTTTATTGATTTTTTTACAGAGAGGAAGGGAGAGGGATAGAGAGTTAGAAACATCGATGAGAGAGAGACATCCATCAGCTGCCTCCTGCACGCCCCCCACTGGGGATGTGCCCGCAACCAAGGTACAGGCCCCTGACCGGAATCGAACCTGGGACCTTTCAGTCCGCAGGCCGATGCTCTATCCATTGAGCCACACCGGTTTTGGCTCTAATCTATTCTTTGCATTACTGACAGCAGGATCTTTTAAAATGCAATTCAGGAGTGTAACCTCAAGAGCAAAAGGCTGATTTCTCTTATTCCCCGCGTGCCTGTAACTGCTTCCCCTACAGACTGCGAATTCTCTGAGGCCAGAGACTGCTGGTTTTATGACACAGTAGACGCTGCGAGTGAAGAATCGCGAGAATTAAAGGACACATGCTACATAGGATGTGCTTGGCCACTGCTAGCCGTTCAGGGACACTTTCCTTTTGAGGAGAGAGCCACCGCGTCCCGCCTGATGCAGTTCCTAAAGAGCAGGCTTAAGGAGCGGTTGAGCCGCAGACACTGTGCAGCTAAAGAAGGTTTTATGACACAACACCGCACCCGAAGCTGACGCCTCTAGCATCAACCCACAGCCACCCTGTGCCTGCGCGCTCCGACCACAGCTCAACCTGAACCGACCGGGAAACACCGCCGCCCACACCCACACCAGAGGATGCTCAACATGCAACACGAACGGCCTGTGCCCGTAACCATGTCAGTGCGTGAAAGACCAGCACGGAAAGGCAGAGGACCCGCTATGGATGGAGGCGGCTCGCGGGGCAAGGGACGGGACCCGGACAAGGCCAGGACAAGCCGTGAGCCACGCCACTGGGACAGCCGCAACCGTTCAAGCAGTGTCGGCTGGTGACAGGATTACATTATTGCTCGAAGTATTTGGGGGCAAAGAGGAAGGTTCCTGCACCTGCTGCATCTATGTCTGTAAGGATGCGTGTGCGTAAACACACACATACATATGTAAACATGTCATCGGTGATACTGGGTGAAGTGCACAGCAGGACTTTTCTGTACCACTTTTGCAATCTTTAAAGAAAAGCATTCCATATTAAATGATTGGCTAAAGCAGCGCACAGAAACCTGGTATAATCTCTAGAAAATGCGACATTTCTCCATTACGATGGCCTCTGAGTTCCGTTCCTCTGTAGACAGAGTATCTTATTTTATTATGTTTGATATCAACTTGAAGAATACTAAGTTTCACCTGTTAACGTAAGATACTGGTCAGGCCCTCCTACTAAAAATGGAATTTTTAAATGCACCTGGGAGCTGATTAATGGCTTCTGGGCATAAATCACCGCCTAGAGCAGGTGCTGGCTTTAAATGATGCCCACACATTTGAGAGATCGTCTGAAACCATGATGTGAAATCACATTTTAGAATGTAGTGAAGCTGTGGAATTCTCTAGCAAAGTAATACAAGTTACTTTACCAGAAGTAATAAGAAAAAAAAAAACGGTTTACAAACTACTTGTTAGCAGAAATGAAATAACATGAACCGTTTCTCAACAGACATACTTATATGAAGAGCCTATACATTCACATTTACATGTGATTTTAGTTTGAAAGGCCACCTCACATTCTGAAGGCTTTCAAGTTCAGGTTTGATTTAACACATCCTTGCACAATGGTTCTGAAAAGAAGGCAGGCAAGTCAACTGTTTTTACCAAGTTCCTTTTAAAGAGACAGGATGTTAGGCGCTCTGAACAAGGAAGCAAAAACAATGCTGGCTGCTGCAGGCCCTTCTAATGAAACTGTAAGTGAAGTTTTCTTAATCCGAGATGAGCGCTCGAATGAGATGATGACGATGCAGGCTTTTTGCCTTAAGGTGTTCGCACGGGCGGACTGAAGCACCGAGAAGGAAAAGAACCTCATTTCGGCACAGTTCTAATTGGCACCCGTTACTCACCTGCGGGATATTCTGGGAGACAGGTTCGGGAATGATACACTCATCACTGTCAGAAGCCGATCCGTCTTCCTCATCTGTTACAAAATAAAACTTAGCTGTTTAAATCCGTGAAACCAGCTACATTTATGCCGCTGAGATGGAGAGGAGTGGGCACGCGTTGTAAGGACAAACTTCAAGGAACAATTTGCTAATCCTATCTGAACCTCTGTTAGCAGCAAAGATATTTACATTTACATTATATTTTAGAAAAAGGAAAAAATGATGGAAAGTTCCGAGTTTAGTTTTACTAGAAACAAAGGAAATAAAATTATATGCTTGTTCTAATATGCACTTAAAAATAATTTTTTTAAAAGAGGGCAGGGTAATAGATGTTTTCCAACCAATCATATTGTGTAAGAATCAAGTTATTCTTACTACATAAAAGCATTTAAAAATGTTTCACAGCTTTGTTATGGTAAAACTGACATCCAATAAACCACACCCATTTAAAGTGCTAAATCGGGTATTTTTACACATATAACCCCGTGAAAGCATCACCTAATGAAGAGGACACACATACCCACCATCCCAAGCCTCCTCATGCCTTTCCAATCTCTTCCCTTCCTCCTCTCTTCCCATTGGCCGTGCCCCAGGCGACGGCTTGAACACTTCCTGTCGCTATAGATTAATGCGCCTTTTCTGCATATGTATATAAGTTCAATCACACTGTGAGCTGTCTTTTTTTTTGGGTCTGAGTTCTTACTTTTAATTTTTAAAAAGTCAAGTCCTCCAGAAGGATCCAGATGACAGCCCTGAACCCAAAGAGAACAGAAAGCCACCTGAAATGCAAGTTGGGGGGCACGGCCAGCAGTAACATGTGCATCCCGCCGGTCCCCCAAGTGCAAATGAGAGGGAGGCCGTGACCCCTGGCCCTGCTGACCAGCCTGAACCACAGCCCTCGCTTCTGTCCGGAAACAGGGGTCACGCAGCAGCTCGCTGTGCAGTGAGGAAGTCTACGAGGCAGACTGTCACATCGAGCTAAGAGTTAAACACTGTCAATTCAAGAACAACAGTCACCTTCCGGGTCCAGCTCCTCAGTGATTTCGGTTTCATCTTCGGACGAAGTGGTGCTTGGCTGTGCGAGCTGGCCCTGCGACAGCAGGGACACATCCCCTCCGTTCTCCGGCTGCGCGTTCCCGGGGTGCGGGCTCTCCTGACCCACGCGGCTTTCCCCAGGCGCCTGGGGAAAGGAAGGCAGGCCGATATTGTCATCACTGATTAGATCGTATGTGCAGCATTTTTGCTGGAGCACTGGAATAATGACTGGAGACTTAAATATCCAGACATGCTACATATATGATTCATTTGAGAATAACTGATTAAGTTGTTCAAATAAAGATATACAGAGAAATGAAAATTTAATTATAAACCAAGAATGAAAGATGCATCGATTTCAAAATAAATTTTACATTAATTCACAAGTCTATTTCACATCATGGTAAGGGTTTAACTGTAGCCCTTATACTTATCATATTTTTTATCTTTGTTTTCCAAGGAGGAATATTTAAAAATAAGATCAACGCTATAATTTCTTGATTCACGTCACTACAAAGACGGTCTTGAAGAACCAAATTGAGCCCTTTGAAATGGTTTTAATACAAATACATGCCTCGAAAACACGTGGAGCCGTGGGCATACGGACATCTGTTTCTGGTGCCATCTCCCTTTCTGGCGAAAGGTCCTTCCGGGCCTCGGGAGGAGGGGACGTCTCCATCTCCTACGTTCACGTGAAAACACGACTGCATGTTATTTTGGATGATTACTAAATCCCAAATCACCCTAAGACTTTTACATACAAGTGTATGTGTTATATACATAAGAATATGAATAAAATGAGGAGCACATATTAGGGAAATGAAATAGTGCATTTCAGTAAAATGACTGACATTCTTCATGGTGCGTGTGTGTGTGTGTGTGTGTGTGTATGTGTGTTTGTGTGTGTGTATGTATAGTTTGAAAACTAGCCTGGCTGGTGTGGCTCAGTGGTTGGTCAGTCCACGAACCAGGAGGTCGTGGTTTGATTCCCGGTCAGGGCACATGCCTGGATTGTGAGCTTGATCCCCGAGAGGAAGTGTGCAAGAAGCAGCCCAATGATTCTCTCTCATCATTGATGTTTCTCTCTCTCCCTTGCTCTTCTCTGAAATCAATAAAAATATAAAAAAGAACTATAAGTGTATTTCATCAAAGCATTGATTATAATCTCAAAAAAAGTGGAAAGAACGAAATGTTCAACAGGGCATTAATTACATCAAATGTGCTACTTCCAAATGCCGGTTTTATGTGACCATGAAAGACCTACTCGTCTAGACCCGTACTTACTGACACTAAAGAGATTACCCAACATAGTGCTGAGTGAGAGAGGTAGTTAACTACAACAATATAAATAATTGTGCACCGTTTTGTTAAAAAAATAAACTTGCAAACAAATGTGTGCATATGTTTCCATGGAAAAATGCATGAAAGGATCTTCATCAAAATTATATCTCTGATGTACAAATTTGGGAAAATTATACACTGCTGTTTTTATTTTATTTTATTTTTATTTTCTAACATCTCTAAGATAATTTATACATTACTCATGTAATTAAAAGTTGTACATGCTAGATTAGGTATGTACTTTCTATCAATTTGTAGTCAACCATTTTTCCATGGTTCATAAACTGATGTCTATTGTTAAAATATAGTTTATAATTAACAAAATTTTTTTATTGATTAGAGAGAGAGAGAGAGAGAGAGAGAGAGAGAGAGAAACATCAATCTGTATGCACTCCTTGGTTGACCATGTATGTGCTTTGACTGGGGATTGAACCCACAACCTTGCTGTATGGGGATGATGCTCTAAGCAACTGAGTTTGGCTATTTTAAAGGGGAACATGCCCAATATAGAAATTGTTAAAGTTAAACAAGAAGACATAAAATAAATAAATATCAATCCACATTCCCATTATTCAATGATACTATCTATTAACTAGAGGCCTGGTGCATGAATTTGTGCACCAGTGGGGTCCCTTGTCCTGGCCTTTGGGACTGGGCTGAAACTGGCTCTCTGACATCCCCTGAGGGGTCCTGGATTGTGAGAGGGTGCAGGCCAGGCCGAGGGACCCCACCAGTGCAGGATTGGGGCCAGGGAGGCACGTGGGAGGGCTCCAGGGCATGTCCAGCCTGTCCAGCTCAGTGCCGATCGGCTGGCCAGACCCCAGTAGGAAGCTCACCTACGGGTAGGAGGATCTTCCCTCTGGTCCTCAGTGCATGTCATAGCAACTGGCTGACAGGTTAACTGTCTGCCCCCTGGTGGTCAGTGCATGTCATAGTGAGCAGTTGAGCAGCCTTAGCATATTATGGTTTGATTGGCTGAATGGCTGATAGGTGAACCAGACACTTAGCATATTAGGCTTTTATTATATAGGCTACCCAGTTAGATTTCTAAATCTTTATAATTGATTTTTAATGCAAATGAAAGTTTTGGTTATACTATAGTGATACTTATATTATAAATATAATATATCCTGCTACATTAAAAAAATTAACATTGTAACATAAAATTTTCTCCAAATATGAAACTTTGGGTAAGCATCATTATTTTTTAAGCAGGAGAAAAAAAATAAACGTAATTAGACCAATGAAATATAGAGTAGAAATAATCCTTTAAAATATATAATATCCAGAGCCACAGGAGTTGTAATTATTTGCTGACTGGTTTTTGCCCTGATACTATACTATAGTAATCTAGATAGTACCTCTTTTACAGATAGGATACTGAGCTCCGGTAATCAGTACATAAAGTATTCTTTAATGTATTCCCTTAATTCAACCTCACAACTATGCAATAATTATCATCACCATTTAAAAAATTGCTTTTATTGATTTCAGAGAGGAGGGGAAGAGAGATAGAAAATGCAATGATGAGAGAGAATCATGGATTGGCTGCCTTCTGCATGACCCTCACAGGGAATCAAGCCTGTAACATGGGCATGTGCCCTGACTGGGAATCTAACTGAGACCTCCTGGTTCATAGGTCACTCTCAACCACTGAGCCACACCAGATGGGACACATCTCCATTTTTTTTAAAGAAAAAGCAAACTCAGTAACAACTCAGTAATATTACAATGAGTGGATGTATCATAATTCAGATCAAAGAATAAGAACAGTTAATACTTATACACAATGCCAAGTTGCAAACCTAACATTTAAAAAAATAAGTGTTTTTTCCTTTAAATCAGGTAGGTATACTACATCTATATCATTTATTTTCAATGTTCAGTGTTGACTACTTACAGAATTCGGACATGGTGTGATATCGGCCACGAAAGACACCTTCTTCTCCACAGCTGTGAAACGCTGTCTCGGTTTGGGGGTTGGTGCCTAAGATTGAACAGTATGGCAAACAGTGTGAGGAACATCAGCTATTTTTTCTGCTTCTGGGCCTATTAAGTTTGATAAGACATTAAGTCACTGTTACTCACTACAGACAACTTGCTCACAGAGGATGCTGGCGGTGGTCTTTGAACAACTTCTGCCTCTTCTTTGCGTATGAAGTTTCCTAGGTCTTCGGATGTTATGCATTCACTTGGCGGGAGGTAGGCAAATTTCCATTTCAATGTGACATGAATGGTTCCTGCAGGCTGCTTTTCATGATCTGTTAACTCAAATATTCCTGTCAAAACACAAAATAAGTAATTTTAATTAATGCTGAAGTGAAGTTTTATTACCAGAATAATTAAGGTGAATTACCCACAACTTAAAGATTAATTTTGGCTTTTACTCACAATCCAAATGACTCAGAGAATAAAATAAAGACAAAAGGACATATGATAGGTTCACTTCTCAAGCAGACTGCATTCAGAAGTTAAGGCCTCAAAGATAATTCTGATTCAAACTTGAGAGAAAATTAACTTATAAATATTTTAATCCACTGAAATGAAATTCAGAAATTATTCAAAATTCTTAGCATTCCTCCAAGACATTATCTGGGTGATAGCTCAAGTATCAACCTTCATTTTGATTTGAATATTCTTGCAAAAGACTTGTCTCTTTAGAAAAGTATATTAAAACTTCAAAATTCCAAATAATTGATATATCTAATGAAATCTTTATATTACTATGTAGTTTTATTATAATTTTAAATATTTTATTGGGATTTGTTAAATTACTCCAAGTTAGTAGTACCATAGTAAAAAAAATCTGTAAGATAAACCATCCAAAACATATAGCAGTAATTACCTCTATCTGTAATACTGAGTCATAAATTTTAATCATTATACTAATCTTTTCAGTAGGAAGAATCCCTGACTTGAAGGAAATAAACCAATATTTCAAGCATGACTTTTGTTTAGAGGGATCCTTTACTTTGTCCGCAAGTGTATGACATTCTTTTAATGGCTGGCTGGGAAAGAAAAAAACAAAACAACTCTAGACTTTAGATAAGGACAGAAGGACACAGGAAGGATATAGGGAGGTGATAAACTTCTATCGTAAGTACTTCTAGAATGGCTGAGTGAAGAGCTCAGTAAATAAATCCTTTTCATAAGAATCAATAATAAAACTGGACAAAACAATAAAAAACAACCATCGGAGGCCCCTGGGAATCGATCAAAGGTATACAACAAATAGAGAAGCACTTATTCAAGGAAATCTATTGAACCTCAGCAAGAAGAGTAAACTCAGAACAGGCTGGCCAAACAAACAAAAACAGCACCGATGATCACCCGAGGGAGTGGGGAAGCTGGAATCCAGAGTTGCTACAATATAGTATCCTCAATGTCCAGTGTTAGGGATGGAGGAAAGAGAGAGACATACAAAGAAACTGGAGAGTGTGATGTTAACAGGGGGGGAAAGAGCCATCAGTAGAGGCTTCCTGAGGGCGTCCAGATGCCAGACTTGGCAGACAAAGACCTTAGAGCAGCTATTATCACTATGTTCCAAGAACTGAAAGGAATCATATTTAAAGAATTAATGAGAAGTGTGGTTATAATGATCTATAAAATAGAGAATATAATAAAGATATAGACATTATTTTTTGAAAAAAGAACTACTGAAATGAGAAAATTCAGTAGATGGGCTCAGTAGGAAATTTGAGCTCGCAGAAGAAAGAATCAGTGAACCTGAAGGTTGACCAGCAGAGATTACCCAATTTGAAGGGGAAAAAATGAAGAAAAATGAACAGAAAGAAAGTGACACCGGACAGTTGAAGAAGATGTAGAGAATATAAGAAATGGCAAAAAAATAGGTTAATATAAAAAAGTCTCCTATAATTATATATCTTCTCTCTTCTCAAAATTTCTTTAAAAAAATATAAGGTTATGTAAAGCAGTAATTATCCTACATAATAAAAGTCTAGTATGCAAATTGTCCCCTAGACTGGGAGGTTGTCTGGGAATTGGACCAGGGGGCGGGGCTGCCAGGGGATGGGGAGGGAGGCACTGGCCAGGGGAAGGGGAAGGAGGCCCCAGCCGGCAGCCAGCAGCTGCTAGGGCCCCTACCAGTGCACGAATTTTGTGTCCTGGGCCTCTAGTAACATTGTATTGTTGGTTTTTTAAACAGATACAGGCATTCTTTATACATAAGTATGGCAACCAGCACACAGAAGGGGGAGGGAATAAAATTATTTTGGATCTCCATCCAGTTTCTATCTTCTAATGGAATAGTTAGTATTAATTTTTAGTAGACTGTGATAAGCTAAAATAAACATTGTAATTCTTGGAACAACTATTAAAAAGACCACTCAAACAATATAATATTACTAGAGGCCCGATGCACGGAGATTCGTGCTAGAATGGGCTTTCCTTTCCTTGGCTGCCGGCACCCCCTTCCCACCCCGGCCCTTCCCACTCAGGCCCCAGAGCCACCTCTCTCCACTCCGGCCCTACCTTCTCATGCTGCCCAGAGGCCCTGAGGACTGGGGGTGTGGCAGAATGCCTGCATCGTCGCCATGGCGATGACACAGCATCCTGCCCCATCACTTAGCGCCTGCGTATGCAAATTAACTGCCGTATTTGTTGGCTTAATTTGCATATCACTCCTGATTGGCTGGTGGCGTAGCAGAGGTATGGTCAATTTACATGTTTGTCTATTATTAGGTAAGACAGGCCCACAGCTGATCTGAGATGGGTAGGAAGATTAATTAAACGGAACAACATATCCAAAATACTGAAGAGTAATTTAGGTTTGTTTTTACCGTTTCACAGATTGAGAAACAGTCTTACCTGAGATGCACCTGTCATGTGCCAGTGAAATCAGGGGCACACTGACTTTTCCTATGTACATGTCCTCCTGGGTGTCACCGTCGTCAAACACATAAAAACCCAGCGACTCTGACTTAAGGTATCGGTCCAAGTCCACATTCATCGGCACCGGGAAACACATATGATCATCAAACTGTGGGTCATTGCTACTGGGAATGATGGCCGTGTCGTGGTCTGCAAAGTCAAAGAACTTGTACACCACGTATGGGTGTGGCTGCAGGTGGCTTGCTCGGGCCTGCAGGTGGTTGCAACATCGCACTGTAACATGGAGTTCATTTAAGTTGCCTTCTGCGCCATCCGTGGAACTGAGCTGGGCGGCTTTGGGTGCCTGCTGACTTAGCTGGAAAACATACACATTTACTTCACAGTAAATAGACAATAAATTGATTAACAGCAGCTGCCAATCCCCAAACCAAATGATTCTGTAAATGGCCAAAAACTTGTATATTTTCACTTCATGTTCATTTTCTCTGTAAAAGATTCCCGATTCTTATTCAAAACCAATATTCACTGGAATATGTGTGAGCAGATGACCCTATGCTATAAGCAATAAACATAGAAGACCGAACAGACATGTAGAGATGGCTGTTAAAATCAAGAAAACGTTAATCGGGTGTTCTTTAATTCTATTTAATAACTGAGTCAAGTGAGCAGATGGGCCCAGAGACCAATGTTTTCTATTTCACAATCTTATTAGGAGCGAATCCTTCCATCACTTGTTTATATCCCAGTCTTAGGTGTGAGAATCCAATGACCTGGATGGGCCCCACCCAGAAAGGTAACTGTGTGTAGTATTTGGGTTGGCCCTCATCCTGCACCAATGGGGTTTGGGAAGCAGACAGCCGAGGTCAAGATCAGCCAGTATATCAGAGCATTCCCGTCACTGCTATAAAGAACTAGAGAACAGGATCAGAGAGATGCTCTGGAGAGAAGGAAAAGCTAGGACCGGGCGGTCATTCCAGGAGACAGAGGAGCAGAAGGACTTGCAGGCAGAGCTGGAAACAGGACAGTCCCTCGATGTGTGCTGACCGGAAGGCTGTTCTCTTTCTCGGGGGCCCGGGCAGCACAGGATGGCTCCCCTGAGGTGACGGAGGGTTGAGCTTTGCTTGTGGCGGGAGTTAAATGAACATACACACACACATGAGAAACTGCACAGAGCTCCTCCTCCCGTTACATGCAAAACCGGGTGAGATCGGAGTGAGGCCCGCAGCCTCGTTAATGGTGCCGTACAATGTCCACTTCCCGGTTGGGATACTGTCCAGCTCTTACGACTGGGACCAGCTGCGGGAAGGGCTGCAGAGGACTTCTCTGTACTATTTTTTGCTGCTTCCTGCAAGTCTATGATTATTTCAAAATAAAACGTCAGAAAAAGCCACTTGATGGCCGTGAAAGAAAATCATTTCGGTTTAAAGCACGGCCGAGAAAGAATATGATACAATTTCTGGGTCTATAAAAGTGTCCTCAAAGTCAAACAAGCTTACCCGCTGCCTCTGCGCTGGCCCTTTAAAATTCGACGTCATATACCCCAAAGCCTTCGCCCGCTCTCGGTACAGGCGGACGGCTTGGTCCACGGGCACTTTTAATTGGAACCAGTATTCCACCGTGCCGAAGTCTGGGGCGTCCTCCTCGGTGCCTGCAGATCAATACAGCAGCGCGCTGTTAAAGCAGCCCCGTAACCCGCCATATTTGCCAATAAAAACACATCAATGGCACCCTGCATTCGAACCATAAACTTTATGCGGAGTAAAATAGTGTGTGACACGCACAAATGATGTGTGATTGGCAAACAGCAGAGATGAAGAAAATAAAGTGCCTTCTGCAAGTCTGAGTTTCACTGGGTCACAGATTATTAAAGAACTGTCAAACGAGGTTTGAGATCTTCCAATGTAGACGATTCCACTCCTTGTGAAATGGAAAACAATTGAAACAAACACCCGATGGGCTTTTTTTTTTTTTTTAAATATATTTTATTGATTTTTTTTTACAGAGAGGAAGGGAGAGGGATAGAAAGTCAGAAACATCGATGAGAGAGAGACATCCATCGGCCGCCTCCTGCACGCTCCACAGTGGAGATGTGCCCGCAAGCAAGGTACATGCCCCCGACCGGAATCGAACCTGGGACCTTTCAGCCTGCAGGCCGACGCTCTATCCACTGAGCCAAACCAGTCTTGGCACCACGGGCTTTTTGATGGCTGTAGTGCTTTTGGGACAAGCTGTGCTCTCTGCAGACTGACAGACACAATAGGAAACCTCAGAATGATAAAGATGCCGAAACCGGTGTGGCTCAGTGGATAGAGCGTTGGCCTGCGGACTGAAAGGTCCCAGTATTGATTCCGGTCAAGGGCACGTACCTTGGTTGCAGGTACATCCCCAGGAGGGGGTATGCAGGAGGCAGCTGATCGATGTCTCTCTCTCATCGATGTTTCTAACACTCTATCCCTCTCCCTTCCTCTCTGTAAAAAATCAATAACATATACTAAAAAAAAAAAAAAAAAAGAACGATAAAGATGAATCCCACGTTATAACGCAGCCTGCAGGAATCGCTGGCACTTCCCACCTCGGCCGTGTCACCGGTACAGGGGAAAGCCACGCTGTGCTGGGCACGCACCGTGTGTGACATGCCCTGGGATGGCTGTGCCGGGCACACCCCGGTACTGGTTCCGCTCCTCGCTCTCTTCCCCGGGAAAGGTCACCCCTACGGCTCCTGCGGGGAGGAGAACACATCCTCATCTGGGCATCAAGCGCTGTGGCAGAGCCGCCTGTCCCTCCTCCATGCTGTTTCCTGAGGGCCAGGCTGTGGTTTCCATGCATATATTCCTACCAGAGGTACTGGGGCCAGATGGTGCTCAAAACACGGTGGAGGAGCCAAAACTGGTGTGGCTCAGTGGATATAGCGTCAGCCTGTGGACTGAAGGGTCCCAGGTTCGATTCCGGTCAAGGACATGTACCTTGATTGCGGGCACATCCCCAGAAGGGGGTATACAGGAGGCGGCTGATTGATGTCTCTCTCTCATCAATGTTTCTCTCTATCCCGTTCCCTTCCTCTCTGTAAGAAATCAATAAAAATATTTAAACAAAACAAACAAACAAAAAACCACGGTGGAGGAGGTCACCTGCGCTTACCAACCAGGCTCGCGGTGCCGAATATGCGGCCGCTCCTCTCCAGGACCTCCTGGAAGCGCAGCTGGCAGGCGGCGACGGTCCGGTAGTCGGTGCTGTAGGCGCGGTGGACCTCCAGCGTGACGGCGCTGCCGTGCACGTAGTGCAGGAACAGGTCGCTGACGCGCACCGCGTACCGCGAGGTGAAGTTGTACTCGGGGCGCAGGCCCCGCGCCACGGGCGTGGTCTGCAGCGCGAAGTCGTAGAAGGCGTAGGTGCAGAAGGTGAGGGGCTCCGGGTCCCCCGCCGCCCGCGCCGCCTCCGCGGAGAAGGCCGCCCGGTGGATGTGGATCTCGAACAGGTTCTCGCCCCGTTCCAGGTGGACGGCGTCCTCCAAGTCGTCCTCGGAGTCGAGGGGCGGGGTCTCCGGCTTGAACTTGTACTGCTTGGTGCCGTAGGCGATGTCCTTGAGCTGGGCTGCAAGAGAAGGCCTGGTGAGAGAGTTCAGACGCCGGCACGGGGAGACACAAATAATTTTATCTTGTGCCCAATAGTTTTATACTGTTTCCACTTGGTTTACGAAGCCACGAAGTTCCAGCCTCCGCTGTGCCACAGGCTCTCCCCCGGGAAGGAGCAAGGCCCCCGAACCAACCGCCGAGGGAAAGATTGGGGCCCACCTGCCCCCTGGCCTTCGCTCTGGCACCTTCTCTCCTGCGGGACCAGGTTCTCTCCCCCCAGCTCCTGCCTTCCGGGCCATTAGCATCCAGGTGGGGCGAAGGCGGTTTGTCGTTGTGCTTGAAACAGTTTATTCTTGTGTTATTATTTGTTAATTATTGTATCATTGGTCCATACGAACAACTTATAAGCCTACTTTTGCCCCGTCCTGTATATAGTACTTTTCCACTGTATTGGAGGGGGTAATGAAGATGTTTGTTATCTTAATTTTGGTGACGGTTTCACAGATTATATACATAGGCCAAAACCCACCAAACTGTCTACTCTAAGCGAGGTGGTTTAACAGTATGTCGACGACACTTCTCTGAGAGAGACAGCGTTTTCCCCAGACACACACCCCTCCCCGCGTCATATGCCAATGTCCGGAAAGAGCAGTTTACACTGTATCTCCCTCCTCCTCTAACACTCTTCCCTGCAGCGAACAGCACTGCTCACTTTCCGGGTGAAACCCTCGAGGAAAGTCCCGGTAACCGGCTCACTGCCGGGGCGGGTGGACTGAGCCGGGCCTGACTCGGCGTCTCTGCGTCACTGACAGGGGTGACCGCGCCCTCCTCTGCGGGGGCTTCCACGCAGCATGGCCTGCTTCCTCCCGCCTCTCTCCTCGCCCCTTAGGGTTCCCTTTTCCGCTGGTTTGCGGGGTTCCGTTTTCACCCTCCTCTTCATCTACGTCTTCACCGGGGCACGCTCACCCCCCTTTAGGGATCTCTGCTCCCATCAATCTGCTCTGGTCTCTGTCTTTCCATTCAGGTTTCCTTCCTGAACTCCAGGCCCGAGACTTAACGGTTTGCGGAGGCTCGTGAGATTCCGGGTACCGACTAGAAGGTCCCAAACTCTCCCCCTGAGTTCTGACTGGCATCTCGAGCGGTGGTGCTAGCACTCGCCGAGCTGCCGGGGGGAGGAAGGAAGAGGGGGGCATAGTGACCGCTTACTCAGGCCTGATCAAACCTGCCACATCCTCTCCACCTCCCCGAGGCTCCTACTGCCCAGGGCTGACTGCGCAGGTCAGCACGAAACCCCTCTGCTTCCGTCACACCTGCTCATTCTCCCCCAAACCTAAAGCCTCCCCGCAGGCAGGTCTGCTGTGTTACCCCAACTTCAAACCCTCACCCCAGGCTCTGCAGGTGCGCAAGGTGCCCACTCCTGAGGATGGCAACCGGGCCCTCCCCATTCCTGACCCGGGTCCCCTGCGGAGGCTCCACACGGTTTCCTGAGCGACCAGCAGTGCTACCCACACCCCCTGCACCTGCCTCACCCCGCCCCGAACCTCCCACGCTCTCACTCAGCGGGGAGCTCTGTCCGCAAACACTCCCAACCGGGAGGGCGGAGTCTCCCCGAATCTGCAGGGACCCCCGGGCCGTCTCTCTGCCGTGGTTCCGGGGTTCCTTCTGCCCTCCCCCGGCGCCACGCTCTGTACAGAACCGGTCCACTTACTTGTCCACACCCTGCCGGAGCCGTCTCCCTATCTGCACTCGCACTGCCTAGCACTCTGCGTAAGATGCCTGCAGCCCTAACCGGTGTGGCTCAGTGGATAGAGCGTCGGCCTGCGGACTGAAGGGTCCCAGGTTCGATTCCGGTCAAGGGCATGTACCTGGGTTGTGGGTACATCCCCAGTAGGGGGCGTGCAGGAGGCAGCTGATCGCTGTTTCTTCTCAGCCATATCTCTAACTCTCTCCCTCTCCCTTCCTCTCTGTAAAGAAAATCAATAAAATATATATATAAAAAAAAAAGGATGCATGCAGCCTGCCCATGTTCATGGACTGAATCGATGAATTCAGGGCACATGTAAAATACACCGGTAAAGGTTTAGCAAGACCTGAGTGAAAATCTCCAACTCGGTGAGCGCCTTGTGATTTGGGAAAAGGCCATAAAGCCCGTTCTCTTGAGCTCGGTCTGAAATGAAAGGGACACGCCGCTGTGACTCCTGCAAAACCCTGCCCCGCGGGGTAAAGCTATTTACCGAGCCCTTGTTTGTGGTTCTCAAAGTGGGGCTTGGGAACCTTTACGGTCCCTGAACTGTTTTGAAGGTTTGTGAGATCACAAGTATTTAAGCACTAGTCCTGAGATGTTATTTGCTTTTTTTTTCATTCTAATTCTCTCACAAGTGTATAATGAAATTTTCCAGAACCTACATGCTATGTGATATCATAACAGATTCCATGCAGAAGCAGATATAGCATATGTTTCCTATTAAGCCAGACACTGAAAAGATTTGCAAAAATGTTAAACAATTAAAAAGTTAAAACAATCTCACTCTTCCCACTACTTTTTGGTATAGAAAATACTGCTTTTTTAAAAAAACACACAAAAAAACACATGCATACAGGAGAAAACCAATTGGTTTCTCTCTCATACTGATGTTCCTCTCTCCCCCCGCCTCTCCCCACCTCCCTTTCTCACTCTCTAAAATAAATAAAAACATATCCTTGAGTGAGGATTTTAATATAGTGCTGTAATTTACGTTAACATGTAATGGATTTATTATTTTAACATGACGTCAATATTTTTTACATTTCTCACTTTTAATTTCTAATGTAATAAACATAGTGAGTGTGACCCATTAAACACAGGCCTTTAGGATCCTCAGTCGTTTTTAAAGGTAAAATGACTGCTGGCATCAACCATGAATTAAGCATGGCAATCAGGGGGCATGAGAGGGAAAGTACCTCTGACCACAGAAGTCACAGAGACTGTGCCATGCTTTCACAGTGAAGAAACCGAAGAACCGAACCCCCAAACACAGTTTCTGAGCACAGAGAGTGAAAGCCGGAAGTGCTGAGGTAGGATTTTTCAAAGCATAGCTTTGTACCTGCATCTGAATTGCTTGGAGTTCAGTTTTTAAATCTATTTTTTACTGATTTCAGAGAGGAAGGGAGAGGGAGCGAGAGAAACATCAATGGTGAGAGAGAATCGTGGATCGGCTGTCTCCTGCACGCGCCACACTGGGGATGGAGCCCGCAACCTGGGCCTGTGTCCTGATCAGGAATTGAACCGTGACCTCCTGGTTCACAGGTTGACACTCAACCACTGAGCCACACCAGTCGGCTGCTTGGAGTTACTTTTAAAAATACAGCGATGGGTGCCAGGTCCAGGGGGAGGCCCAGGAAGCTGCAGGGGAGACCAGTTCCCCCGTGGTCCTCACACCTGCTCACGTCTGAAAACCACCGGAGGCGTTTCCAGTGGAGGAAGGGCGAGTGGGCCGGGCCTGCACTGAGATCTGGGAGCAGGGCAGGGTGTCTCGCCGTCAGAGGGGAAAGGAGGCGCACCTGGAGCGCACAAAGGCCCGGTGATGCGGCTGTGCGAGATGCATCGCACAAAGAGCAAGCAGGCCTGCTGGTCTGAGATGCCCAGCTTCCTCAGGAGAGACACCAGCCACGATGCGGTCCATTCAGGCTCAGATACTGTGTGTGGTTCTCTGCATCGTGCCTGCAAGCAACACTGAGTCCATAAAGTAGTGGAAATGGCCAAAACAAGTTTGGCTCAGTGGATAGAGTGCTGGCCTGCGGACTGAATGGTCCCGGGTTCGATTCCGGTCAAGTGCGTGTACTTGGTTGCAGGCACATCCCCAGTGGGGGTCGTGCAGGAGGCGGCTGATCGATGTCTCTCCCTCATAGATGTTTCTGACTTTCTATCCCTCTCCCTTTCTCTCTGTAAAAAAATCAATAAAGAATATATTTAAAAAAAGTAGTGGGAATGACTACACATTCCCGAGCAGCAAAGAATCAGAGCAAAGATGCCTTTCTGGTGAGTTATGATTGCAGTTATAAATTGAAAAAAAAAAAAAAAGGCAGAAAGAAGTTGTGAGTGATGCTTAGGATGACGTTTCAACGATTACGAACCCTTCCCGGGCAAACAGGCCCCGTGCCCCTACCTTCCAGTTTCTGGATGCGCGCAGCCCTGAGGTCCAGGAGGTGGACATACTGTTCCACTTTGAGCTCGTAATCCTGCTGCAAATGCTCCATCTTCTGGGTCACTGCCTCCACCTCCATCTAAGAAACCAGAGAGGACATGTTTCAACATGTGTGGGTCAGCTCCATCTCTGTTGTTTAAAGCAAGCGGGATCCAAGTGTGTTCTAGACCCGGCACATGCCAGGAGCTGTGACCCAGTCTCCTGGCCTCGAATAGCGTATGGCTCGACCATTCCCCCTCAGGGCTGTTCAAACAACCAGAAGTGAGGTCCACAGAAGCTGGACCCGTCTGGTGGAGGTGGTTTTCCGTGGCTGTGACTGTGTGAGAGGCCGTGGGGACTTCAGAATCCCCGCACCTTGTTTGCAGGATGTCGTGACTCTAGTCCAGGCGAGTTTGCACTCTAAAATGAAGGTCTTAGCCCGGCCCGTGTGGCTCAGGGGTTGAGCGTCTGCCTATGAACCAGGAGGTCATGGTTTGGTTTCCAATTAGGGCACATGTCCGGGTTGCATGCTCCGTTGCCACCAGGGGGCGTGCAGGAGACAGCTGACCAATGATTTTCATCATTGATGTTTCTCTTTCCCTGTTACCTTCCTGTCTGAAGTAAATAAAAATCTGTAATAATAAAAGGGTGATATGCTAATTAGACCAGACATCTTCTGGACAAAGCTGAGGCTGGAGGGAAGGCAGCCTGGGTCCTGGTGCCTGCTGGCAGTCGGAGTAGGGAACCCGCTTCCTGAGTGCCAGAGGGAAGCCAGTGCCAGCAGCCAGGGGAAGGAAGGCCTCCTCTTGCACGGAATTTTGTGCACTGGGCCTCTAGTATATGTATTAAAGAAATAAAATCAGCCCAAACTGGTTTGGCTCAGTGGATAGAGCGTCGGCCTGCAGACTGAAAGGTCCCAGGTTTGATTCCAGTTAAGGGCACGTACCTTGGTTGTGGGCACGTCCCCAGTGGGGGTTGTGCAGGAGGCAGCTGATCAATGTTTCTCTCTCATCCATGTTTCTAACTCTCTATCCTCCTCCCTTCCTCTCTGTAAAAAAATAAAAAAATATATATTAAAAAAAAAAGAAAAGAAATAAAATCAGGGGTTTAAAATTTTTTACTTGTCTTAAAACTCTTTCTTCTAATTACTTATATTTATGAGACCTTCCAGGCATGTGGTAACACATGCCCGCAGATGATAACAAGGCAGCACATGATACTGGTGAGGAAGGTGAATCACTCTTGGAACACGACAGGAAGCTTCCTCTCCCCAGCCGTGTGCTGCATTACCTGGTAATCCTTATTAATTTTGTGTTGCATGATTAGCATGTTTCTTGTCTTCTCCAGCTCTTGCACGGTCTCTGCATGAGTTGCTTGCAGCTCCCTCATGGAGCGTTCTAGGCCTTTCTGACTCTTCTGGTCTATTTTCTCTAAAAAGGAAAGCTCTCCATTTCTTTGTGATTTTTGAGCCTGAAACAGAAACATGTTTTATTATTGAAAACAAGAGTTTCTAAAATGTAATAATGTGATTTAATATAGATATAGCATGGAAAAATCATTAATTGAAAACAGATATTATTTCCATTTTCCACCAGGAATAAAGTAGTCCTGGCATAGGAAATAGATTTGGACAGACATTTGGAACAATTATAGAGAGTTCGCAAAACAGTTTATTTCTTCATGAGATAAAAAAGAAGTCATGTACATTTATTTCGATTTCGATTTCTTCATTTGATTAAAATCTACAACTGTGATGATCTCAAAGGAAAGAAATGCGTTTTCTCATGTTTTCCTGTAAACAACAGAATATCCTAGGACTGGAAAGTATCTTCTGGTAACATTTATGGTTCAGTATCTTACTTAAAATAATAGTGTGAGCTGTTGCCTGTTTAGCTTAGTGGACTGAAGGGTCCTGGGTTCGATTCTGGTCAAGGGCACATACCTTGGTTACAGGCCTGATCCCCAGCCCTGGCTGGGGGCGAGTGGGAGGCAACCAATGGATGTGTCTCCCTCCCGTCGATGTCTCTTCCCCTTCCTTCCCCTCGCTTTAAAGATCCACGGAAAAGTATCCTCCGTAAGGATTAACAACAAAAACAGTGCATACCATGTCTCTTAGGCATGTAAAAGTAAAAATGTTTGTCACTCTGAAACCAGTTTGGCTCAGTGGATAGAGCATCGGCCTGCGGACTGAAAGGTCCCGGGTTCGATTCAGGTCAAGGGCATGTATCCTGGTTGTGGGCACATCCCCAGTAGGGGGCGTGCAGGAGGCAGCTGATCAATGTTTCTCTCCCATCGATGTTTCTAACTCTCTATCCCTCTCCTTTCCTCTCTGTAAAAAAATCAATAAAATATGTTTAAAAAAATATTTGTCACAGTTGAACAGGGTGCTGTAGACAAGTGTTTTTGAGGCCTATTTTAACGTGGTTTTGATGTCCTTAGGAAATATGCATATGCCCTAACCTAAACGTCACCTGACCTCTTTCCTGCCTCAGTCACTCTCCCGTGTGAGGCCACAGAGACGGCTCTGTGTGAGGCCGGGACAGTCCCCTGGAGACAGGAGCTCACGGGGAGGCCCGGAAATTACCTTCACGAGCAGCAGGGCCTCGCTCAGCTCCTCGGCGTCTACGTCGCTCTCCTGCGGGAGACAGGGCGGGTCAGGGCGCACAGGGCGCTCTGCGGGGAGAGCACAGGACACGCTCAACCGCGCAGATCGGCCCCAAGATCGAGCACCAGCCTGACCCCAGGAAGCGATCGCTCAGGTGGCGGATCTGCATCCCTGTTCCCTCCAGCACAGAGGTTCTCAGCCTTCCTAAGGCCGCGACCCTTGCATCCAGCTCCTCATGGGGTGGTGACCCCCAACCATGACATGTTGCTACTGTGATGCATCGTGATGTAAATATCTGCATTTTCCGAGGGTCTTAGGCGACCCCTGTGAAAGGGTCGTTCGGCCCCCCAAAGGGGTCGCGACCCCCAGGTTGAGAACCGCTGCCCCAGCACGCTCGGCCCCACAGCAGAGACCCGCTGGGCTCCCAGCTGCAGGCGAGGAGGCTCACCTGGTGGTAGAACCGCACGCGGCCTCTCAGGTCGTCCAGCTGCTGCTTTTCTTCCAGGCGGCGCAGCTGCAGCTCGCGGTTCTCCTGGACCAGCTTCTCGTTTTGGTCTGGAGAGAGAGTGGCTCGGTGGGTGGGGAAGGGATGATGATGATGATGATGAGCGCGAGGCGGAAGAACACGTCTGACACCGACGCTCGGGGCAGGAGGAAATCGCGCAGCACCCGAGGCCGCAGGGCGGACACACGCACGCACGCTCGCTCTCACATGGGGGCCATATGACCACCCATCATCGCACACTGAGACGGAGCTTCGCGGTATTAACAGGAGGAAACCGTGGTCTCGGGACTTCAAAGGAGCGCTCCATCTAAAAGCCTTAGGAAAGCATGGTCCTACGTCTATGGTTTTTACTTACTGAGCAAGGTTCCGAAAAGCATGCAAACAAAAAAAGAAAATGTGTCTTTTGGTTTTTGGGTTTCTTTGAATGTTCTTGTCCCAATGGAACATAAAGTATTTTTATTCAAACAAGACCATTTCTCTGGTAAGAACTAAAGCCATCATTTTAATCAGTTGCGCTTTTAACTCATCTATCTGTTCAGATAGGAGCATGGCTTCCCAACCGGGCAGGGTAGTGTCGGTAATAATGTGTGTGTGTCCTTTTTTCTTTTTCTTAATATATTTTATTGATTTTTTTACAGAGAGGAAGGGAGAAGGATAGGGAGTTAGAAACATCGATGAGAGAGAAACATCCATCAGCCGCCTCCTGCACGCCCCCTACTGGGGATGTGCCCGCCACCAAGGTACACGCCCTTGACTGAAATCGAACCTGGAACCTCTCAGTCCGTAGGCCGACGCTCTATCCACTGAGCCACACCGGTTTCGGCTGTGTGTGTTCTTTAAGAGCTCAGGCCTTTAACTAGAAGGACATGGAGGCAGAGCCATCATTATGGGATGGAGGTCCGCTGTGTTCCCCTAGGCCAGTGGTTCTCAACCTTCCTAAGGCCGCGACCCTTTAAGACAGTTCCTCATGGGGTGGTGACCCCCAACCATAAGATTATTTCCGTTGCTACTTCATAACTGTCATTTTGCAACTGTTATGAATCGTATCTGTGTTTTCCTATGGTCTTAGGCGACCCCTGTGAAAGGGTCATTTGACCCCCAAAGGGGTCGCGACCCACAGGTTGAGAACCGCTGCCCTAGGCAGTCACTGGCCGTGACCCACAAACAGGGGCTTAGAGTAGAGAGCTCCTGAGGACAGTAAATCCACAGACTAATATTCCACCCCCTGCATGCTCGCTAGCAAACGCGTTCTCTAGGCTCCTGTCTTAAGTGCGCTCGTCAGTTGAGTTCATTGTGGGTCAAGCATCCCCCTTCCTGGCTCCCTGTGGAGGGACCCTAACCCCCGCCTCCCAAGCGTCTCCGCTAATCCCATCCCGCTCTCAGAGAGCCGGTTCATCACAAGTCCTCGATTCAAGTTGTATGTTTCTGTTTCCTTTCCTCAAAAAAAGGCAAGTCAACGCGTGTGCCAAGAATTCTTTACATAAGTACATTTGCACACTGGCTGCAGTTTATACAAAGACATGTTCCTGACATTTATAATGCTTTCTGTTTCCCAGCTAGAAATGCTGCATGCAAGTAAAACCGGTGAGATACACAGTTAAGACGAAATGGAATAAATTCAGATATCTCCTGGAAACTGAAAAATAACACGCATGCGCGTGTACACACACTCACGACCTGTGAAACCTGTGACTCTAGAGTATGAAGAGGCCTTTTTATATCAAATATAGAAAGTTTTTCTTATTGATAAAAGGTTAAAGGTTATCCTAGAGTTTAATTTGCTAGCATTTAGTGAACAAAATGAAAAAAAAAAAGTAAAAACATGAACAATACTTAGAAATCTGAAGGTGAAGGAAGGTAAAGGTGAAATGTTTGGCTTTAAGCTAAAAATTAGGATTAATAATAACTATAAATCCTCATGAGATAGACTTGCTTTTTGGTTAGAGAGTCGGGTCAGAAGGTGGAATGCTTTATTTGACGTGAGGAGGCTAAAACATCTAGTCAGAATGAGCAGGTATCAAAAAGCAGGTAAAGCCAAAACCGGTTTGGCTCAGTGGATAGAGCGTTGGTCTGCGGACTGAAAGGTCCCAGGTTCGATTCCGGTCAGGGGCATGTACCTTGGTTGTGGGCACATCTCCAGTAGGAGGTGTGCAGGAGGCGGCTGATCGATGTTTCTCTTTCTCATCGATGTTTCTAACTCTCTCTCCCTCTCCCTTCCTGTCTGTAAAAAATCAATAAAAATATACTTAAAAAAAAAAGCAGGTAAATATGGCCAGAAGGATGCAACAGCAAAGGTGCGGAGGGTGTCTCTGTGGTAGCGGACCTGCCGGGGTTCTGAGAGGGAGGGAGCCGCAGGGGGAAGGACAGGACAGCTCCGTGCTCGTCTGGCTGACGCTTTCTGAGCTCCACTTTCGTTATTGTTTCCATTTTTCAGATCGGGGCCCTCGGAAGGACATCCTACTGGGTATAAATCAACTTGTTCCAATAGTCCTTCTGTTAATGATTTTTGCCTCAACAACTATGTCCCCATGTGTTCACTGATATTTAAAAAAAACACACACACTGTGGCATTATTAGTAAGAAAATAACTCGGTGGGAAAAGATATTATGGAATACCAGCAACTTCCTCTCTGTTGGATTTTATGTAGAATCATCCACTATATTTTTCCTTTCTGAAACTGTTTATTGGGGGACGATAGAGTTCAAAGAGGAAATAGACTTGCTGAATTACAATCTGAAAAATCAAAGCACCCCGTACAAGATGAAAAATAACCTCCTCTACGTTAGGATTCTGACAAAACGCCCGTTAAACGAAACAGCGTTTTATCCGAATGAGAGAACAGTTCGCTCTTTAAAAATTATGTTCTTCAAGCACACCGCTAATAAGCAGAGCGCGGAGAACAATCCAACGAAACAATTCTCAAACTCCTTTGTGTTAGTATCTTCAGCTGTGATCAATATAGGCTCCCGCATTATGCCGAATTATGCATTTCAGCTAAAGATAGAAAGGAACTTTCAAAGCAGGCCCTTAAACACATGCGGTTAATTTAAGCATTAACCAAATGCAAGCGGCATTTACATATCCCTCCCCCCCCGCGCGTTCACGCAATCTGAAACTAATTTGTACCCTGAATAAAGAGGTGAGTATTCTTAAAAATAGTCTGCCGGGGAGATGAATGGCTACCAGGGGCCGGGGAAACATCTCCTGGCGAAGAACACTGGCTACATGAAAAGGTAAGCATGTGAAGAGACTTCAAAGCAAAACCGAGCAACTCCCAAATCTGTTAAACAAAAAGCAACTTTCTGAACACTGTAAGACTTCCTTAAATAGGCGGTTTCAATTTTTTTGTTTAGTGTTTCCCTGGAAAAAATGGTTAAAGGCTGTAACGTTTTTCTTATACTCGATTGGAACTTTTCGCTTAAACACACACACACACACACACACACACACACGTCAAACCGTCACATCTATAAATGTCAGGTGTTTAAGCAAAAATAACTTAAAGGAACAGTTGTAATAAAAATAAAGATTTAGTTGCAGCAACTTTTCTTTAGAAAATAAATGAATAACTGTACCAAGATTTGTTTAGAATCTTTTTACATTTAAAAAAACTAGAGATTTAAAAATTCATCAATAGAAGATTGTTACACAGTCCATGCTGCATCCCAACCCTCAAAAACTATGACAACCATCATAAATGATGATGATGATGTGAATTTATATCCATACTCGAGGGATGGTTTCATAATATGGCAAATAAAGAAGCATTAGAAGACTGTATCCATACAGAAAACTCTGCAAGGACATACAAAAATATGGATAGAGATTATCTTCAAGGTTGTGAAATTGAGAGATTTAAAAAAGCCTTTCTAAAAAAAATAAAAATAAAAAAACCTTTTTTTGTTCACTGGAATTTTTTGACAGCATACACGAGTTTTCTTGATTATTCAAAAATCTAAAAGAGAAACAAGAACCAGTAAAAAAAAAAAAGATGAGAAATGAACTAATTTAAATAAAATAACTTAGCAACTGCAGCTTTAATGATTTAGAAGAGCTCTCAGCATTGCTTCAGCAACCATAAACGGGGTTTTTAAAAAAGGCCACCGCATTCTAACCCCCTTACGGAGAATTTCCTTCCGGAGACCAAGGCAGATGTGGAGAGAAGAAGAGCTCTGGAATTCTTAATATTTAGGGAGGGATGGGAAGCAGAGAAGCAAGAACGCTTGACTTCACTTCGGCTTTCCTGAGGAAGGGGAGGCACACGTTTTGGGGAGAGGGAGGGAGGACAGGACACTCGCACTTCCTCAGGGAGCAAGGGTTTACCGAGCAGCTCGGAAACCGGGACTCTGTGAGGGACTCAGGCCTGACGGTACGAGCGGAAGCTCGGTCTTGGGAAACTTTAAATGTCCCCCCGGTCAGCCATCGCGCCACCGTTTTTATTCTACTCGCAGTCTCCTAGAGAAGCATTCGTAAGTAATCTTTCACCGGATTTAATCCCTTGATAAATAGAAGTGTTTTCCTGAGATTAAGACTCCCTCAATCATTAAATGTGTTCTGTTTCAACGTTCTTAAAATGTTAAAAAGAAGTCAGAACATGATTTTTAAATGTTATGATTTACCGAGTGCCGATTTCAGAAATGTTGAAATTGGAAAGGAAATCTTTCCTATAGTTAATGAGATATGGCTTTGTGAGCTACATCAGTGTATAGAGTCCTGACTAGATAGGTAATTTTTTTTTATTGAGCCTGCATTCAACTTTTAAATGTCCTCATACAACAAAATTTGCAAATGTTCCAAAGGAATAGCTAGTGAGGGAGCAACGGCCACAACCTTGAAAGCAAATAATTCCCTTTCCAGGCTGTGCACTGGTGCGGAACGTATGTGTAGAATTCGGAAGTCAAACATCTACCGTTCATGATAGTTATCTTACATCCGTGAGACGGGAAGAGTGAGATGCGACTCATCACATGAATCTGATTCATGATGATCACTCAGCCAGGACGTCTATTTTATTTATTTATTTATTTATTTTTTTTGCATCACCAGTCCTGGTTTTTTCTTCCCAATGTGAAAAACAAAATAAAGCAAACACACACACACTTGACCTCCCTCCGGGACTCCTGTTCTCCGCCCACTGGGCCTGGAGTCTGTGCAGGAGGACATCTCCACAAGGCTTCCGGGATGGCGGTTCAAGGTCACGACCCTTTAATGCAGCTCCTCATGGGGTGGTGACCCCCAACCATAACATTATTTTTGTCGCTACTTCATCACTGTCATTTGCTACTGTTATGAACCTTAATGTAAATATCTGTGTTTTCCGATGGTCTTAGGAGACCCTGCTAGCTGTTAGCGACCCACAGGGTGAGAACCGCTGAGTGTGAATGGATGCTGCCTGCGGGCAGCGCCCGGGTTACCCACTGCCCATCCCCGGTCCTGGCAGACCCTGGTGCTCAATAAACACAATGAACTGATGAAGAGAGGCTCACACTTCAGGAAACTTCAATAAATGAAAGACAATCTGAATAAGAACGATTCTGAGAAAAAAAACAAACCCATTTCTTTGGCCCCAAGGACGCGTAAAAGAGAGGTGTGAGCCCCCACACACTCGGGGATCGGCCGGCTGCTGACCCAGGCGGAGTCTCTCCTACACGGCCAGGTGCCCCACATACAGAAGGCCCCCCCCCCGGCACCACCCCGTGAGCCCGGATGGGGTGAGTGAGTGACTGAGTCCGCACGGGTGTGCAGTGTGCGAGCCGGCAGCCGTGGCGCGCGTACCTTTTTCTGCTTTCAAGCGGTCGAGGAGGTCCGCCTTGTCGCTCAGGTCGGACTTCAGGGCCGCCTCCAGCTGCGCGATCTGCACCTGCAGCTGCTGCTCCTTCCCCCGCCACTGCTCCTCCCGGGCCGCGCTGAAGGCGCTGAAACACACGGGCGGACACGCGGGCCGTCAGCCAGCCGGCGGGCGGCGCGGGGACCGCTGTCCTCATGGCTCAGGAATTAAGAGAACACGTGCTGGTCTGCGGCTGGGCGAGCGAGGCGCCTGCCCCGGCGGCGGCGAGGGGACATGAGAGGCCCCGCGGGCTGAGGGCAGGAGCTGGCCTGCAGTTCGGGCTCGAGGCGGCGGCGGAGGGGCTGGCAGCGAGCGGCTTTCGTGGGACCGGCCTGTCCGCGCTCCAGGGGAATCCGATCGCCAGGCCTCAGCCAGCGCCCGGACAGGGTTTCTCCCCAACACAAACCCCCTTCCTGCAGGGCCGGGGGGCCTGATCGTTAGCCTAGAATCCGGGACTTTTCCCGAGTCCGTGCTAACGACCAAGCCGCAAAAATCCCAGCCAGAGGGATGGCAGAGCGAACCACAGGGCAGGAGGTCTGATGGTCAGGAGTGATAAGGCAGTTTTGGTCCTAAAACAACAAAAAAGCAGGAGGCTTAAGGACAAGTTTCAGCTGTGACACGTGATTGGGGTGAAAACCCAGAAGAACACTCGGGTGAGAATGACACGGGTAGAATTATTGTCCCCGGAGGGAAGTGCGGCAGTTTAAACTGCTGTTCAAATCTACCAACGATTATCAGTGCAGGGGGAAAGGGGTGAGGGGGGTGCAGGGAGAGACTGGACAAAAATCATACACCTATGGACTCATCGATGGGGGGGGAGCCGGGTGGAGGGGAGCTATGGAGGGGAAAAAAGAGAAACAAATGTCATAATCTGAATAATAAAGATATAATTAAAAAAAAAATCTATCAAGGACCAAGATTGGAAGAACTAGTTGCGATATAACTGACTGGTGTACAGAAGGAACACACTACACTTTCGTTTAGGCCAGCAGTTCCCACATGATGCTGAGCCCAGCTCCGCACAGAACCCGTGGCGAGATTTAAAGATGAAGATCCCGGGTCCGGGAATTCCCCCTTTTACAAAGCGCCCAGGTGACGGCCAGGTTTGGAAAAACCGACCTCGATCTGTATTTCAGCAGAAAACCATTATCTGTGAGGCTTGATCTGACTGAATAATTATCAGCAGCTTTGGCCTCTCTGCTTACGGGAGATCCAGTAAATGAAACAAAAACTTAGAAAATCTGCTTTTGCGCCGACGCTGGAGAAAATGAGAAAGTTGTTACTGAAAATGGCCCTTCACGTGGCTCCCAGCTAGTCTTGAGGTTTTTGTAGCGAAAGAGATACTTTTCTGGGAGTCACAGCTTTCAAAGGAAACACTGTGCGTTCGTTTGACATGCTGACTGTTTTTATTGCATTTAAAATAACACGACCTTAAACATGAATGGAATTCTAGAAGTCTTTCTAAATAGGACATCTGTTCCATCTATCAGTGTTCTCCTTTCACATATGGAATCGGGGAAAAAAAAAAAGCATGGATCTAATAGACCAGTATTTTTAATTAATTTTAAAAAAGGCACAATCACCTAGATTTAAACCCAAACACAGAATGTGCTTTACCTACTAAAGTAAAGCATATTCATTTCCATTTTCACTTTTAAATAAAGAACAAATACGATCTCTTTGGTCAAATTATGTATCCCAAACACATACATATCTATCCATCCATGTTAGTTTGTGTGTGTGAGTGTGTGTGTGTGTGTGTGTGTGCGTGAGTGTGAGTGTGTGTGATATTATTAAAAACATGTACTACCCGGGAAAAAATTAGCATGATGAAATAGGCACAAGCATACATTATATCAGATGCCAAAAATGAGAAACAGTAGTGTTCCAATAGCATTAGTACCGGCAGAGAGCTCACCAACAGCTAATCTGGCAGGCACATCAGAAGCCGCGTGTGTTTAAATTAAGAACAATTTAGCAGCCTGGTTTTTCCAAACCCACAAAATGCTCGTGTAAATCAGCGTCAGTCAGTCTGCATTTAGCCCGCCGCTATCTTCCCTCTGAATTTAGGCGCGCGTTCCTCGGCCGTTTCACGAGGAATTCCTTTCGCGTTTACTGCGCTCCTCTGCCTGGAGCCATCTGTGCAGCTATAAACGGCGAGCGCATCTGGCCGCGCTCGCTCGGGGAAGGCCGTGTGCATGATTAAACCTGCATCCGAGCTCCGTCTCTGAGAGCCTTTTACCCACGACGGCGCCTCTGTACGTCGCCTACCGTGACAACCGAGGCGACACAACCGAGGATCACAGTTGGTCGTGGGGCGCATTGCACTGTCCCGTTGTGTGGCAGGAGTGACGGAGCGTCACCCCACTGGGGCGCTGGGTCAGCACCCGGGAAACACCCTCTGATCAGCCACGGGGTCAGATGGAAACGGGGCTGAGCAATTCTACACTAGGACCTCGGTCCTTAGGGGACAAACGCCATTGATTCCAATCTCCCAGAGCATCCTAGGAGGCGGGGAGTTTAAGCTCTGCATGGCCCCTAAAGAAGCCACAGGCACGTGAGTGAGGCCTCCTGGGAAATTCCATACATGTCTGCACCGGGGATGTTGCACTTATTGAGGGGGAAGTATGGCCCAGACGCGCTCGGTTGGTTTGGGGGAAGCACACGGTGCTCATACATGATCGCATGAGCTCTCAGTTCCTGGCCGGCTGCGGGGACAGGTGCTCACTGCCAGAGACGGAGCAGAGTCTACGCGGTCAGCCTGGCTCCTTTGAGTTTGGAATACATATGAGGTGACCATCTCTTTGCAAAAACTTGATTCACCCAGTTCTTAAAGCAGTCAGTGTCATCTGCAAACATCAGACCAACTCTTTTTAAAATATTGGCAGTAGATTAGCCTCTCAGGGAGTTAATAGCTTAAAATCGCCTCTGCAGATTCTCAGGATCCGATCTCTCATGGACTGAATCGGAGTTGGATGGGAGTGGGCAGAGAAGACCCTGCTTCCTGTGTTTCGGGTTATTCACCTACAGGATCGGTGCAGGATGCTTGCCTTCACCCCAAAGCTCTACGAACTTCAAAAAGGGGACACAGCTTTACCCTGTTCCTGTGTCGAGTTTTTCTCTAACTGAAGATATCACTGCCAAAAACGTATTCCGGATTTTTAAACGGACATTTCTTCAAGCTACGCTTACTTCCTGGCACGGCATCCACGATGCTTTAACGTATTAAAAGAAGGCTCATTCCAAACGCTAACACGAGGGTTTTATCTTCCCAGATGACTCTCTAATATGTCATCTGCCGAGTAATAAACACATTCGAAACTTCATTTGCAAATGGGAGATGAGCATGCAATCTGCAAATCACATTTTTCTCCTGACGGCGGGCCAGTGGGGATGACAAACAAACGCTCCCCCTCTGCAAACACGCTATCACTAGGACTAACCAGGCCCAGAGGGTGTGCGGTCAGGCGGGCGCTAGCTGCTGGCAATGATGAGCAACCGGTGCCACGAAACCCGAGAGGGTAAAGCATCCTAGGAATGAGGTCGATGTCTGCCGGGAGGGGAGGTGCTGTTGAGTGGTGGAGTTTTCTCTGACTTCCGAAAACATACATTTTAAGAAACTGTGTCAGAGAATTTTATGGTTCTATCTGTTCTTCTGTGTGCGCTTGCGGGGTTTTGCGCTTACTGTTGTGTCGGGATTATTTTTCGGACACGAGGATATGACACTCATTACACGCGTTTCCTTCCATCTGCCTGACACAACCGTCAAGTGTAAGCAGCGTCATGAAGTCTGTTTAACGTCACAGAAAAGAAATGTAGCTCCACCATAAAACATGAAAGAAAAAAAGAGACACTCAAAGCTATATTTACACTCTTAGATCATCCTCTAATACGAAAAGATAAAGTTTCATGGTGATAAAGTCAAATGAGAAAAACATGTCTTTCTCAAGATTCCACTTAGGCATTATTCCCAGGTAAGGTTTCTACTCCAGAAAGTACGGTCAGTACATCCCCTAATTGAGAGGAAGTAGAGGATGTACAGGCAATGGCTAAAGGGCACTTGTTTTCCTGCTTTAAGACTAGGTTAGAGCATTTGAGATGATAAGGTATTGAGGATAAAATCAATCCAAATTTCTGAATCTCTGACAGTTTTGTTATCCCAGGAATGTTTCTCTTTCTAATACACAAGTTTCCAAGCCAATTAAATTCAGAGAGGTAGTGAGGCACGAGGGGTGGGGGTCGGGGGGGAGGGAGAGGGATCAAGTTTAGAATAAAACGAACCGGGTTTCAGTCCTGCACCAGGGTCTCAGCAAAGCCCGGTGCCTCTGTCCAAGCCTCACTTTTTTTGAGTCTCAGTTTCCTCAGTTACACAATATGAGGGTGACATTCTCTCCATCACAGAATATGGGTGTGTGATCGATCCTGGAACTTGGGTTTTTCAAACACACAACTCTTAGATACTTGGGTATAAAACAATATACACCCATGTATTGCTTCATAGAGCTGGAAATATAAAACAAGAGGTATAATAAGTGCTCTCTCAAGAGAGAGACCAGAACCAAGTACTAGGGCTAAATGACCTGGAAGAGGGTTGAAGGCACATCCCACATAAAGATGCCGAGCCAGCCTGTCCTTGCTGGGAGCCTCAAGTATTACTTGCCTGGTGTTTTTTTATTTTATTTATTTTTATTTTTTATTGTATTACATGTGTACATATCTCCTCATTGTCCTCCCTCCCTCCCATACTTGCCTGGTGTGTGAGCCTGCTATTCGTCACCCTCAATACAGTGAGCCACTGTGCAAAGATAAACACCGCAGCTAGGCCGCAGAGATGACACATACCACTGGAATGATGCTTAACATGAAGTGACATTCCTTTCCAAAGTGAAAACTAGTAAAAACCGATCCCTGCGCTCCTTAGACATGATGTCATTTCAAAAATATACTTTAGTTTTCAAAACACAGAACATAGTTAAAAATTAAAGAGGTATCTGTGGATCATCTATTTCCTGATGTTACAAAATATGACCAATAGAAGCAACTGTTGATATCAGCTCTAACGTGTATATTTCGATGTATTTCAATTTAATTTCCTGTAAAGGTGTATTTATAATTTATTAGTATCATATACTAAACACACACACACACACAGATACCTGTGTCACTTAACTAAACTTAGCCGTGGAGTAGAAATCCGTTTCTCACATTACAAGACATTTTCAAAAATACCTTAATTAGGAAGCGGATAAACAAAATCGAAACAGTTCTTTAACATTTATCTTGAAATAGAAATGCTGTGCTACTCTTTGTAAGGCACAGAGACAGCTGTAAATGAACACTATTTTTAAAAATTATTTCCTTTTTTTCCTTTATTGATTAATAAATTACATATGTGTCCTCATCCTCCCTAATGCCCCACTCATGCCCTCACCCCCAGGTGTCTGTGTCCACTGGTCAGGCTTACATGCATGCACACAGGTCCTTTGGCTGATCTCTCCCCTTCCCCCCCTCCCGCCCTCCCCTACCTTTCCTCTGAGGTTGCCT
This sequence comes from Lasiurus borealis, assembly GCA_004026805.1. NCBI lineage: Eukaryota > Metazoa > Chordata > Mammalia > Chiroptera > Vespertilionidae > Lasiurus > Lasiurus borealis. The sequence continues at coordinate 36,567 of PVJN01013733.1, forward strand.
CCACAGCGCACTCTCAGCTCATTGGCTGGGTAGCTCATTGGAAGAAGCGGGGGCTTGGAGAGACCTACAGAGGTTCAAGTACCAGCTCTGCTCCCTCAGAGATGTAATGCTGGGGGCCAGTTCTTAATTGTTTTATTTTCATTGTCTGTAAATGGGCATTTACAATGCCTGTGTGTCCAGGCTGTTGTGAGCAATTTACATAGTGTATGCAGGGTATTTAGCACAGGGCCTACTAGCTTACAGTCTGTATTCAATAAACAACAGCGGTTGTTACTGGCAACGGAGCGACGGTTTTCTAAGTTAACACATTACCACTCCGGTTAGAGAATTTATTACCAATGCCCCCAAAGCATATTGTCTTTGCTAATATATATATTTCTTGCGATCATCGGTAGCTGGTTTTTAAATCAATATTAGATGGTCTGATACTCGGTGCTTTGACGGACAAGATTTCAGACAAGTGAAGAAGAGAACACATGGAATTCCGACTTACCTGTTGTAAAGTTTATCATAGTTCTCCTTTAAAAGTTCCCGTTCCTTTTCTAAGTCGTTAATCCGATCTTGCAGCTGAAATGAAGAGAAAATTGCACATCGGGAGATTCTCCTATAAAACGGCGGGGGGTGGAAACGCAGCAGAGGCCGCTAACATGGTTCAGTCTTGATTTTCAATTGCAGCTGCTGACGCGGCCCCTTCTATTGTCTGCATTTAATTTAGCACTGATTTTCCCCCAGTTGTTAAGTAAACATGAAATTAATATCTCTGTTTTAATTTAGTAGAAACGCGTGCACTACTTTGCGGCAACCTGTGCCAAAACTCAATAAAGAATGTGTTAAAAGCTTGCTGTTAACTCCGGAGAAACACTTTTTTCTTTCCTCTCCAATGAATTCCATCGTTATATACACTGTGTATTAATTTCCAATTGGCCCGGAAAGATGGAAAAGGATCAACTTTTCTTTTGCTTCCTGGTTCACAGAAATGTGTCAATCGCTATTTACTCTGAAGACACACTTTCTCATGTCACTTGGAACTTACAAAAAAGCCAGCAGCACATCTTTTAGATAGATGAATGAAAAAATAAAATCGTCCTAGCCAGTCTGGCTCAGTGGATAGAGCTGCGGCCTGCGAACTGAAGGGTCCCAGGTTCAGTTCCAGTCAAGGGCATATGCCCGGGTTGTGGGCTCGATCCCCAGTGGGGAGCATGCAGGAGAAAGCAGATCAATGATTCTCTCTCATCATTGATGTTTCTTTCTCTCTCCCTTTCCCTTCCTCTCTGAAATCAATAAAAATATATTTTAAAAAACAACTGCATATCTTTTTCATCCCCATGAATATTTTTAGGAATTAACTTGGGCTAATGATATCCTTCTGATTAAAACGTAGCTTTCTGTATTTATTTATGGCATTTACGTTTATGTTTCATTCAGCAGTATATTCTGTAGTTACAACCTCTTCCGATCGATCCGAGTACTCTTAAAATTCATTTCCCTTCTCAAATACTCTTTGGAGGCACAGCAAAAGATTCAGAACAGAATGTGGGCATCTTATTTCACTTCCATTCTCTTCAAGAACCAGTTTAACAGACTGCAGCAAAAGACTGCAAGGTGGGAGACATGAGTAGCAACAGTAATAGGAAAGTACTTTTTAAAAAATAAATACATTTTTATTGACTTCAGAGAGGAAGGGAGAGGGATAGAGAGATAGAAACATCAATGATGAGAATCATTCATTAGCTGCCTCTTGTACTCCCCTCCCCCCGCCCCGCCCCACCACTGGAGGGGATTGAGCCTGCAACCCTGACATGTGCCCTTGGCCGGAATCGAACCTGGGACCCTTTAGTCCACAGGCCGACGCTTTATCTACCGAACCAAACTGGCTAGCGCAGGAAGATGCATTTTCAAAGAGCTTCTTAGAAAAAATTTTTTTTTTCATAAAATTGCTAATGTTGCAAAATACAACATCTTCTCTTCAGAACCAAATATATATGTATATATATTTTTAAAATGTATTTTATTGATTTTTCTCAGAAAGGAAGGGAAAGGGATAGAAAGCCAGAAACATCGATGAGAGAGAGACATCGATCAGCCGCCTCCTGCACGCCCCCTACTGGGGATGTGTCCACAGCCAATGTACGTGCCTTGATGGGAATCGAACCCAGGACCCTTCAGTCCCCAGGCAGACGCTCTATCCACTGAGCCAAACCAGTCTCGGCCAGATATATTCTTATAACTCTGCTTTGGTTTTGTAAATGACTAATCAACTTACAACCCAGGAAGCCGAGTTCCACAGGTAACCCCTTTCAAAGCGTCTTCCTTCTCCTCAACGATCTTTCATTCTCCTGGAAACAGGGGCTCTCCGTACATGTGCAAGCATGTGTAGGCCCTGACTGGCCATGCCCATGACATGCTGACGACACTCTGCTGTGCTCAAGAGTGCCATGTGTGCAGTTCAGGTTTTTCTTTTCTTTTTTATATGTTTTATATATAGTTTATACATATTTTTTATATATTTTATTGATTTTTTACAGGGAGGAAGGGAGAGGGATAGAGAGTTAGAAACATCGATGAGAGAGAGACCTGGATCAGCTGCCTCTTGCACGCCCCCTATTGGGGATGTGCCCGAAACCAAGGTACATGCCCCCTGACCGGAATCGAACCTGGGACCCTTCAGTCCGCAGACGGAGGCTCTAACCACTGAGCCACGCCGGTTTCGGAACGCAGTTCAGGTTTCGCAATGCCCTCATATTTGCCACGTCTCTATCTGCCCTTCCCAAGCCACCAACGGCAGGGCCGCTCTGAGCAGCGGGGGCGGGCGCTTACCTCCTCGGCCCTCCTCTCGGCAAACGTGGCGGCGTGCAGCTGCTTCTCCAGGCGGCTGCACTTGGCGCGCTGCTCTTTCAGCTGCCGGTTCAGCTCCTCTCCGTTGGCCATCAGGGCGTCGTGGCTGATCCGGAGGGTTTTCTGCTTCTGAAAACCAGAAGGAAACTTGTAAAAAGCATGTTTGGATTATGCCCTGCACAAGTGATGACAATTCTCTAAATAAATGTACTCCTGCAGTTCGTGTTAGACTTCAAAGAGAGCAGAGAATCCCCCCCTCCCTCCCCGCTGTCCCTGGGGACATGTCCCAGACCTCCGGGGATTGCCTGAAACTCTAACAATAAACTGCAATGGAATTTATGTGACTGTGGTCTGTCTCTCTCCATGATCACCAAGATGGCGCGTAAGTGACTCGGGCAGGTGACGTACCCAGGGTAGGTTTGCTAGGCAAAGGGAGGACCCATGTCCCAGGCAGGACAGAGCTCGATGGCCCATACCTTACTCAGAATGGCATGGAACTGGAAACGTACGGATTGCTTATTTCTGGGATTTTCCATTTAATATTTTTGCACTGCAGTTCACCATGCATAAGGGAAACCGCGGGAAGCAAAGCCGCGGATAAGGAGGGACTATGACTGCTTCCTGTAAATTCTGCTCATCGGGAGCGTCGGGAGGTAATTAATCCCAGAACCAGTGGTAATGATGCAGTGCCATAAACCCCTCGGATGGCACATCCTTAGGGGCCACGGTCTTTATTAAGACAGTTATGGGGATGAACAGGCCCAGGTACTGTCAGCCGAAATCGGTACAGTGGACCTGACGGGCACTCCGATGTTCTTCTGATAGCGGCAGTGGCAAAACGAAGCAAACCACCACATCAAAGAGAGACTTCCGAAAACCCGCCCAGTGGCCTATTCATCACCGTGGTCTATCTCGGTGTATCAGAGGTGCTTAGAACTGAAGATCTATGGAGACACCTCTAAACCTTCAGTGCTCTGTGCCATGTAAATGCAGACAAAAGGCGTTACAAATAATTTTCCTTGGCATGAGATTACTTGTGATAAATGTACTTATTACTTTAAGATGACGCAGATATTTATAAGAAGTCCAGCCAGTTGGGTTATTCCTGTAGGTAATTTAAAGTTATAATAACACATAATATATAAGGTGGAATTATGTAAAATTGGGAATAAAAATAGTAACCTCTTAAAATTGCTTTTTAGTAGCATGACTAATTTTTTTATTATTTTTTTATACATATCTCCCCATTGCCCCCCCTCCCTCCCCGGCATACCTGAACCCGCCAGTGTCAATGTTCATTGGTTATGCTTATATGCATGCATACAAGTCCTTTGATTGATCTCTTATCTACCTCACCTAACTTTAATCTTCCTGCTGTCATTTCACAGTCTGATGCTTTACTACCTCTGTCTCTATCCTTTTGTTCATCGGTTTATAATGTTCTTTATGATCCACCAATGAGTGAGATCATGTGATGCTTCTCCTTCACTGACTGGCTTATTTCACTAAGCATAAGGCTCTCCAGTTCCAACCAGGTTGCTAGTAGCATGACTATTCTCCATAAAAATATCCAACTTGAGCGTTATTTGTGGAGCTCTGTGCCTGTGCATCACCACAATAAGACGGGGCCACAGTCTTTATTAAAATAGTTATGGGGATGAACAGGCCCCGGTCACAGTACCTCTTGAAGCTGGACAAACTTGCCTTCCATCACCGAAAGCGCATTGCTCTTCTCTACCAGCTGCTTATGGAGCTTAATCATTTCGACGTTGTCCCGAATGTTCGACCTTCAAGAACGAGAGAGGCAGACGGAAAAGTTCAAGGCGAAAGAAGAAACCATCTGCGGCTCAAGCACAGTGCGCCGTGGACTGCCTCCAGGGGAAATGTACGCACTTGCGGATCAGTCACTAAGGTTCTCCGTGGACCGCACGCCTCGGGTGAGGCTTCTGATTGAAAACCAACCAAGAACCATGTCTGAACTTTATAAACTCGCAGCCTCTCGGAATGTAGAGGAAGCCCCGGATGTGATGACTGGTGTCCCCGACGCACTGACCGATCACCTGGATTTAGGGCGTTTTACAGCATCCGGGACATCGGTCTTAGCACAGAAGGGGCTCCCCCAGACTTCAGACTTATCACCCTCCTTCCCCCCGAGTGAAAAATGTGCACCGCAGCGCCCATCTTCCCACACGCCCGCCGAACAAATGGTATCATAAGATTACAATTTATTGGAGTTTCCTCCTGGAGTTTGAACTTTTCAAAATATTTCTAAAAAAAAGTGACTTAGCGTTTTATACTAATAATGCCTAACGCTGGCATTTAAATCCGTTGCAGATGTGCCTTTCGCTGTAAGAGATCACTTAACGTCCACGGGGTACGGAGAAACTCTATCTGCGCAACGCTCGTTTGTATTTTTCCTACCGAGATTAAAGCAAATGGAGGATTTAACAGGAAGATCTAATAAAGGTTAATCAGAGATCTAAACGAATACCTGTTTCCACAGGCATTTCTCTTCCCGACAGGAGAAGGTTCCTGGATTTAATCCATTTTACACGCGAACGTTTCTTAAAAAATCGTGAAGGTGGGTGTTAGACTTCACTTTTAAAGGAAAATAAACATAAAAAAAGCCTCGATTCGGAAAAAACGGTTTCGGTGTTTAGAGTAAGTGATTTTGCTTCCAGGACTTATCTAGTGTACACATATTGGAAAAATTGTCACAACGCCCTACTGGAACCGGAGAATGGACTACAAAGCTCACACATCTGTAAACCAGCTGAGGACTTGAAATACTTAATTTTCCTCTTTGATATTTGAAAGTTCATTGCGTTCTGGCGTTGGACAGTCGGTTGTCCTCACACAGAAGATAAACAAGCCCCAGAGCCTGGCTCTTGCTCAGGGTGCGGTCTTAACACTGTGTTAAACGGTGATGTGTCTAAAACATGTCACCTACCAGCTCTGAGCACACGCTCACCGGTGCCCTCATTACTTCCCCCTGGGCATCATTCTCACTCTCAAGAAGAGATAACGCTGAAGAATTAAATATGGAGGAAAATATATTTTGTTAAAAAAATACACATTTTTTTCAGATAGAAAAGTCAAAATATGGTTTATCTCCCTCCCCCCGAAATTAATTGGTTTGACCACTTAATAGAGAGTGCCATTTATTGATATGGAAATATTATATATATTTAAATATGAACTATTACTTTATGATGTTAATAAAGAATTAAGCCCCAATAACCTATTAAGGCATACAGGGCCACAGAAGTAACAGGTTATTTTGAATTTTCTTTGCCTGGCAAAGGCCAGTAGAATTTGCAGTGGCTTCACTGGTGGATGGTTTCTCGAATACTTTGCTAAGCTCTTTGGAGTTTAGGCTTTTCAAAGTTTTGCCAAGAACAGGGACGCAGAATTTTCTGCTAATAATGCCCAACGAGTGGGCACCAATGACAACATGAGTAGCAGTTAACATCCAGCAACAATAACGTGGTGCTTTCCATAAAACGCCAGCTCGCCAGGAAGGACTCCTATCTGAGCGCCTGCCAGTGGTGAACCATGACTTTTTAAAAATATATATATATTTTATTGACTTTTTACAGAGAGGAAGGGAGAGGGATAGAAAGTCAGAAACATCCGTGAGAGAGAGAGAGACATCGATCAGCCGCCTCCTGCACGCCCCCGACTGGGGATGTGCCTGCAACCAAGATACATGCTCCTGACCAGAATCGAACCTGGGACCCTTCAGTCCCCAGGCCGACGCTCTATCCACTGAGCCAAACCGGTCTTGGCTGAACAATGACTTTTAAGCGTGAGTTTGAGGGCTATCGACCTAACCGTCATTGTTGTGGCTGGATGCTCTGCGGGCTAATAGTGAGGAGGACGACACCCTGAGTCCATGATATCATAAATAAAAGATAAAATCAACAACTTCATTAATGTGGTCTGGCCTTCCAGAAAGCGGACAGTGGAAAATAATCTCAAGCCTGATAATCAACTCAACGTGCTTCCATAGATGAAATATGATAAAACAGGGTGGGCGCTGGCCGGCGTGGCTCAGTGGTTGGAGCGTCAGCCCATGCATGGGAGGGTCTCCGGTTCGATACCCGGTCAAGGGCATGTACCTGGGTTGCAGGATTCGATCCCGGGCTCTGGTTGGGCACGTGCGGGAGGTGGCCAATCAGTGTGCCTCTCACATAGATGTATCTCTCTCTCTCCTTTCTTTCTCTCCTCCTACCCCCTTTCTATTTTCTCTCAAAATCAATGGAAAAAATAGCCTCAGCTGAGGAGTGACAACAACAACCAGCAGTGAGCGAGGAAAGACAGGGGGCAGGTGGAGGAGAGCTGCCGGACAGAAGAGGAAGGCGAGGAGGCTGTTGCAGGACCAGGGACCAGTCACACTGGCCAGGGCGGCCCGAGCCCCCTGCCCGGGAGAGGCCTCAGGCCGGGGCCTCTGCGGAGGAGGCGGCTGGCTGAATGGGCGGTGGGTTAGGTGACCTCGCCGGGTCCAGGCCCGGGGAAGGGGACATGAGATCTTCAGCATCTGACCTTCTACCGGGGACCAATGCGGAGGGAGAGCATTTGGTCGCCCTCTGACAGCCCCTGCCGCTCACACAGGCCGCCTTACACACGGTGAAATGTCTGCAAACAGACAGCAAGCCTCTCAATGAACATCCCTGTAAAACAGTCTTCTCTGCAAACAGTTTAAAAAACCCCCCCTCTGCGCGGGGAAGCTGGAAGAGAGGGTTTCCTCTCTCCTTTCTTTCGAACAGACATCTTACTTAGGATGCTGATAAAACCCTCTCAAACGCTGCAGAGGGTGGCTGGCCCATCTCGAGATGGAAAACAAACTGAAATAAATTAGATTTTATGTTGAAAAAAGTAACACAGCTCAACAACCGCCGTGCCAAGTTTCGCTCCTAATTTGAAACAGTCGCGCCGTAAACCCTGAAAGGGAGCCTCGCCTGGGAGCCCGGAGCGAGCGCGCCTGCCTGCGGCCCAGCTACCGGGCCCAACAGCCCAGACACCAGCGCTGGCCCGGGGTCGCCGGGGGGAGAAGCTCCCAGAACGTCGCTCCTCATCTGCCACCTTCAGGGGGAAGAAAACCTGCGATTTGCCAAGACCGGTTTGGCTCAGTGGATAGAGCGTCGGCCTGCGGACTGAAAGGTCCCAGGTTTGATTCCGGTCAAGGGCATGTACCTTGGTTACGGGCACATCCCCAGTGTGGGGCGTGCAGGAGGTGGCTGATCGATGTCTCTCTCTCATTGATGTTTCTGACTCTCTATCCCTCTCCCTTCCTCTCTGTAAAGAATCAATAAAATATATTTAAAAAAAACACACACACAAAAAAACCTGCGCTCCACTGCGTTTCTCACCCTTCCTCTCCCCGGCCCTCCTGCGCCCCCTCGCCACCCCCTGACCTTCCTCCCTTTGCTGCAGTGAGGACAGCGAATGCTTAAAAAAAGCCGCGTGGTTTTGGAGGTGACAGTGTGAGGATCTGGCAGTGGCCACCGTGTAGGGGAGAGGGCTTTGGAGCACTGAAGGAGGTTGGCTGTGCGGTTCTGGGAAGGGGTCATGTGAAGTCATGTGTGAGCTCGAATGGAAGGCTCTTTTCTGAGTAAGGGGGTCAGGCTACGTTTGGGGGGTGACGTTGAGAATGACCTGAGGATGAAAAAACTCTACTTTTAAGTTTTAAAAATATATTTTATTGATTTTTTACAGAGGGGGAGGGAGAGGGACAGAGAGTTAGAAACATCGATGAGAGAGAGACATCGATTAGCCGCCTCCTGCACGCCCCCTACTGGGGATGTGCCCGCAACCAGGATACATGCCCTTGACCGGAATCGAACCTGGGACCTTTCAGTCCACAGGCCAATACTCTATCCACTGAGCCACACCAGTTTCGGCTAATTTAATTTTTCTTAACGCTGGCAGACGCTCTGCAGGTGTATTGTTGGAAGAAATGTAGGTCACTCGCAGCCCTGTGAACAGGGCTCCGGGGGCTGCTGGTGAGTGGAAGGGACCGTCCCCGTGAAACGGCCGAGGAAGGGCTATGTGACAGGTAACGGTTCCACTCGCTCTGCTGCTTGAGTTCCCGGCGACCAGAGAGGCCCGATCGGAGGCTGCGGAGGCGCACAGGTCTGTGCAGGGGCGTCTGGATCACGCTTTCTTGCGATGTTGGGGCAAACTATAAATCAGGCCAAAACCGGTTTAGCTCAGAGGATAGAGGGTCGGCCTGTGGACTGAAAGGTCCCAGGTTTGATTCTGGTCAAGGGCATGGACTTTGGTTGCAGACACATCCCCAGTAGGGGCCGTGCAGGAGGCAGCTGATGGATGTTTCTCTCTCATTGATGTTTCTAGCTCTCTATCCCTCTCTCTTTCTCTCTGTAAAAAATCAATAAAATATATTTAAAAAATATATAAATCAGAACGCAGTCTTTTCCCCCTCTCACCCAGATGATGGGTGGGGGGGGGGCAAACTCCCCTGACCTTGGGGCGTACTCCGAGGGGCTGGGAGGGGCAGGAAGAAGTCAAACCCTGGCTCGTCTTCTCTAGGGGACCATTCAAGCTTAATGGATTCCAACCCTAATGGGAATCTGAGAAATTGCTCCAATATATCAAAAGCCTAACGGGAAATGTAGGCTAATCGCCAACTGAGCTGTAAAAGTGAACCAAAGATTTTGTATCGTTTTTGTTTCTTGATGGGATTTTACCTAATTGGTGATACAGGTTATTTCACAATTATTAGAAGCAACAGTTGATGTTATAGTCTTTGATGAATAAAAAAAGAGTTAATTAAATTAATACCACTTATTTCGTAGAAAAAAAATCTGTCATAAACACAAGGTCCCTCGGAGTGAAAGTGGCTGTTGATTGAAAGGTAGGAGAGATCTCATGCCCAGTTCAGTCTCCATCTCAGGGTGGACCCGAGGCTCCGAGGCTCCGGGAAGGACTGAATTCGCCAGAGTCCCGGGCGAGGGAGCCCGCACTCACCCCCAGTCCCGGAGTGGCGGCTTTCCCTCCGCTCTTGCACCGTATGCGCTAATAGGTTACTCTTAATTGTGACAATCTCTGCGGTTTGTACAAAGTGCTGAGAAAATCTGTCAAGCTGCCATCACCACAAAGATCTTACCATCAGATTAATCATCAGAAGCACAGGGCGAAAGAAAAGGAATCCGAGCGATACTTTTCATCGGGGGAATTCTCAGGTATTCAGAACAGTAAGCGCTTGGAGGATGTACTCTTAAAAAGCGACAGATCACCTCTCCGTGTCATCATGTTTGCGTGTTACCCCTGGCCCCAGTTCCCCCTCCATCCCAGGACCAGATGTGCCCCCTACAGCAGGTGGTGGGGCACTCAGACCAATCCAAATTGAGGGACTTTTGCAAACAGCTATGAATGGCTCCAAAAGACTGGGCAACCACTCCAGAATCAAGCAAACCTCAAAGACAGGACAGTTCCATACAATATATGAGACCTGATTGGTCATAACACTCAGTTAAAGGAAAGCCAAACAAAACAAAAACACTAGTTATTTACGTACAAATCCTCACCTGAGGATATGTTTTTTTTGTGTTTTTTTTTTAAATATATTTTATTGATTTTTTTACAGAGAGGAAGGGAGAGATAGAAAGTCAGAAACATGGCTGAGAGAGAGACATCGATCAGCCACCTCCTGCACGCCTCCCAGTGGAGATGCGCTCGCAAGCAAGGTACATGCCCCCGACCAGAATCGAACCTAGGACCATTCAGTCCGCAAGCCGACGCTCTATCCACTGAGCCAAACTGGTCTCGGCGAGGATATGTTTTTTGTTGCAGCCCAAGTATGTGCCCTGGCTGGGGATTGAACCCACCACCTTTTGGTGTACGGGATGATGCTCCAATCAACTGAACAACCCAGCCAGGACACACCAAACCAAACCAAACCAAACCAAACCAAACCAAACCCCCAGCTATTTAAACACAACAGCTATTTAAAAGGACATTCTAGGGGCAACGGGAAGTTTGAAGATGGACTGGGTCTCAGATGATGCCACTCGGACCTTCACTGTCAATGCTCTGGATGTGGCAGCCGCCCTGGGGCTGCGTGAAGACACTGAAGAGTGTGCAGAGGGTGAGCGAGAGGGGTCTTGGCCTTCAGACCTGAGAAGGGGGGGTCGGGAGGGGCGGGGAGGGAGCAGGTTCGTGCAGGAGCAGTAGAGGGCAGGACAGGCTGTGCCATTCACAAATACGCACACGGGGGAAGGTTCGAGAGTCTTCCCACAGCCGTCCTCCCAACTTCTCTGTAGGTTTGCCATGTTCAGAATGAAAGATGGGGGATCACCTAGGAGGGCCGGAAGTCAGCTGTGCGGTGTCTTGCGTGGCCCGGCTGGAAGGCCTGTTTTAGGACCTGCGAGTCTGCTCTCAACCAAAGGGCAGCGGCTGGCCAGAACATGGGAGACGTTCATAGATGAGATTCCCTCCACCGGGACCTCATGGCACTCCCATGATTTTAATTAGGAAGATAAACACCCTAACATGTGCTTTCGAAAGCAACGCAGCACAAAACCAGTGACACGTTCCGTAAGAGCACTACATAGTCTTGGAGTTGAAAAAGTCAGGAAAGGGTAAAACCACTCCGAGTTTAACGTTCACATGCATGTGCTCGCTGGTTACTGCCGTGCGTTTCATTTAAGACGGCCCTTTTAATAAGCAGAAA
>PVJN01013734.1:0-48229 GCA_004026805.1 Lasiurus borealis
AGAGGCAGTAAAGCCTCAAACAGACTGAAATTATAGCAGGAAGATTAAAGTTAGGTGGGGTAGATGGGAGATCAATCAAGAGACTTGTATGCATGCATATAAGCATAACCAATGAACACAGACACTGGGGGGGTTGGGGTATGCCTGGGAGGGAGGGGGGGCATGGGGAAACATGTATAAAAAATTAATAAAAAAAAAAGAAAAAAAAGTCACTAAAGAACTAAAGATATAAAAAAACAAACAAACAACAACAAAAACCTGACACCAATACAAACCTAATCTCTTAAAATCTCCTATGATATCTCTGCTCTTACCTCCTCATATTGCTGTAATTTGCTGCTCTTTGTTGGGATAGAATAAACCAAACAGTTTTTAATGAGGCACTCATACAAGTCCTCTCAGATCATGTCACCAAGCATCTCAGCCAATAGGATCTTAGATGCTTTTTCATTTTCTAGATCAGAATCAAGAGGCAAATCTGAATTCAAAAGAAAAAGTTTGAAATAAGAAACCATTCACAGTCTGGATTATTCTCATTAATATTCCTAGTGTTCTAGAATTCTTTAGTTGTAAGATGATGGGGAAGAAAATGGCACAGATAATTTATAACTATCTCAACTGATTGCATGGGGGTAAAGCATGGCATACACTCATTATTTTATCTTTCACTGCTCAAATGAATCATCTGTACTGTATTACTGCCTGTATTCTGTAACAATAAAGTATTAAGCCATCTACATTATAGTCAAAAAAAATTTAAATTTAAATTTTAAAATGCTAATGTTCCTAGAAATCAGATTTAATCAGATATAAACCTGTGAAGCACACACACACACACAAAGAATTTCATGCACTAGACCTCTAGTTAATATAATAATTTAATATCAAAGGTACCGAATGACTAAATGTCTTGCCTCTAAATATTTCATTTTCATCCAATTGATTGGGTTCTTATGTTTTATTTCACAGGCTCTTCCAACTGAATAAGTCTTACAGAATTTCATGAAATGTTTGCTACATTGTGATCTCAATTCAATGTTCTTTCCAAGCTTGAATTTTAATCTCCAATGTGGGGAAAGTGTATGGATTAAATTTGGACTATATAGAATAAATGAGTGAGATAAGGTTTATCTATGTGGTCACGGCTTTATTTTAGGTTTTTACCTGTATATAATTTGAGGGAGGGGAAGTTTCTTTCAGCTATTTGCATTATAACTGCTGTTCTAAGTTATAAAATAAATGCTCAGTAAATGTCTGAATAATTCACTTAACTATTCCAAACCTTGTCTACAATTACAAAGGTTACGTTGTATAACTTTATATAACCACAACTACAAATCTAGCAGCCAGGAAATAGACACACATCCATTATCTTGACTTGCAACTGGTTCATGCAATCCTTTTTTCTTTTATAGGGAAGAGTGTTGGAAGATGCACTTTCCTGCACTTAGACCCTTTCCTAAAATTAGAATTCAAAGTGAATAACTCCCAGGCTGTATAATTTGCTTTGAACAACAAATTGCATTTGCATGCATGCATCCAGTAAGTGCTTTAGGATGATAATTGCTACGATGATCTCTCATACCAAAAAAGATTGGGTGGAAGTTGGAAGGATGGTGTTTATGAAATAAAATTGAAAGAATTAACATGTTTATTATGACCTAGCAATAGGTAGAGGAAAACTATTCATAAACATTTTTATTGCATTCCACTTCTGCATTTATCTGATTCTTATCATAACAGCCCCAGGCAAGCTATAATAATGAGAACAGCATATGGCACTTGAAAAGTGGCAAGGACAAGGAGAGAGCATGATTTACAGGCACTACCAGGGAAAGTAGTGGAGCAAACTCTGGTTGTTGAAACTAGGAAATTGGTTCCAGAAGTTAGGCAGGTCTTATTTATGTGTTCTGTGAAGTTTTTCCTTTTCATATTATTTTTGTCATATTTTTTTTCTATTTGCTTTCTTTATTTTTAAACATACTGGCCATTGGAACAGACTTTGAGTATAACCTAAGAATAACAGCTAAAGTTTTGTCAGTTCCAGCTAAGATGGATTCTATGAGACATAAAGAAGCATGGACTCAGTTTAAAGTCAGTGGAGATATTTCTACACACTGAAAAAGGAAAGACAAATATGTTATAAATGATAAATTCTAGCTAAATAGTTAGTATATAGGAAGATAACATATAAATGTTTGGCTTACTTTTTAAAAAGTGTCTAGATTAACTAATTACTGTTGTCATCAAAATTATTTGGAAATGTTGATAGTGGTTATGTAATCCTCACAGAACCCTAAAACTAATTTAGATAATAATTTCTTTACTAAATATTGAGATAATGTCCTCTCTTAACATTTTTCAAGAGCATGCTTTCTTTAAGAAAAAAAAAAGTCTTGCAACCCAGAATTTTAGAAAACATTGTATGTTTGTTTCTTATTTTAAATCTCACTAGAAGTTTCTCATAGCTCCATGAAGAACAAGGCTGTGCCCTAAAGGGTTTTATTGGAAAGAGGAGTTTGTGTCAAACAACAACAACACAAAGTTTACAAAAACAATTTGATCCATGTATTGCTTGGAGATGCGTCCTTAAGAATGAGCCAGTGAAGCTCAGTTGTTTGAGTGTTGTCCCATGCTCCAGGAGATTGCTGGTTTGATTCCTGGCGAATACACATGCCAAGATTGAAACTTGATTGCCAGTAGGGGCCTTAGAGAGAACAGCTGATCAATGTTTCTCTCTTATTAATGTTTATCCTTCTCCTTCACCATTCCTTTCTCTATCTATCTAAAAATCAATACAAAATTAAAAAAAAAAATAGAGAGTGTCATGTCTCTAGCAACAGAAGAGGTTTATTTTAGGAAAGAATTAGTATAGCTATCTCAGTTGTGAGTTGTGTTAATGGTACACACAAACTTGAAGTACAAGTTCTTTCTCTTTTATAAAATGCAGTAGAAACAGCAATTTGGGGAGTTGTTGAAACTGTAAATGAAACTATAGCTGTGAGATTCTACACTAGGCAGGTAAGAGCTAGATTCCTATTTGTAAAAGAGTTACATAATAGTACTTTATTAATAAAGATTTGGGGAGATACATTTGATAATATATGAAAAATAACACCTAAAGTAGAATAAGATGACTCAATGATTTCACTACTGGAAAAGTTTCTGGTCCTAACTTTTGGAAATAAGGTAATTTTAATTAAATATATATGAAATTGATATATATTTTCTTTTATTGGAAAAAGTTATTTTTTGTTAATTCTTTGGTAAAAATAGAAATGAGTAACTGTATTCAATTCAATTCAAATAAAGAGCTTTTCTATATAAAACTGATACCATTGTAACTAGTTAGTTATTAATAACCTGATGCCTGATGAATGAAGATTCATGCAGAATGGCAAGAGAGCTCACAAGCCAAAAGCCAAGAGCATCACCATCACCAAGGAGCAGCAAGAGAGAGAATTCCATTGTTTAGGAAGTTACTTTTTTCCAAATGTTTGCCCACTTGTATTGGCTATGCCCATTCTGTCCAATGCTTCCTGTTCCTGCATGTGATTGACATACACTTTCTTTAGTCACTCCAACTTTACTGAGCATGGGTCTATCTTCCCTTTGTTCAGTTCCCTGGGGAATGTGATGAAGTGCAGCTTCCTAGGTAAAGCTGCCCAAATGACTTGCCTTTAATGTCTGACATTCCTTTTGTTCCTTTACTGTTATTAAAATCTAGCTAATTACAATGGTATCAAAACCATTTGCAAATAAAAGACTTCATTCAGCAAGATTAACTTTTTTAATTGATTACAAAGAGTCTGGTAAGTCACAATGCAGGGCTGATTTATTAACTGAAAACTATTGTAGCTAATAATAAATATTGCTACAAAAAACAGTCATGGATATACAACTTCTAAATATGTATGAAATAATATTAAGTTATAACTCAGAATGGTATCTAAGATGTTCTTCCATTTGCAAAAGCTTGTAAGACAGAAATAAAATTATTCATTTCTATTCAGAACCAATGGATATTTTATATTAGTTCATCTCTAAGTTGTAAAAGATTTAGATCTTGGGGACATTAAAATTAACTTAAGAGATTAATGCATAATAACAAAAAGGTAGTTTTATTTTGAATTAAAAATTATGGGGAAACTTTGTTCTGAGATTGGCAATCTGCCACCAGCAGCATATTCCTGTCCAAAGCTGCTCTGCCATGATATTTTTCTCAAGTCATAGGTCAACAGAATTTTATTGTATTGATTTCAATAGTCAGCCTGACAATTGTTCCTTTCATGAAACGGCTGTTTCCAAAAGGTTCTCTAGGACAAAATGATGAAGATAAAAACAAGATGAACTCATCTTCCATAATTGTACAGGACCCACCTGGGAAGAGAGAGAAATATCCAGACATACGGAGTTCAGATTTTGGTGTGTATTCCAAGAGTGCTTTCTTTCTTTGAAACATCAATATTAATAACATGCTTAAAAAAAACAATGAGTATACAGTCTTAAAGGCAAAATTGTTTGGTTGCTCCAGCTAATTTGGATCTCTTGTATGCTCAAAGGGATGAATTTATTTTAAAATTTCCAATGATAGGATCAGGTTGAAGATATGCTGGAATAAATAAGCCACTGGAATGCCTTCAGTGAAGTAGAAACAGCATGTGATGACAACATTTATTTCAGCAGTAATCTCAAGAGACATAGCTAGAGTCAAAAGACTTGCCATCATGACCACAATATAAGTTAGCCAAAGCTAACTTGATTTACTTCTCTGAAAAGTAGTCATAATAATGTTTACTGGGCCAGTTTGGAGATTAAATGTGACAATTTATATGCAGAGCTATATCCAGAGCCTTTCATATTTCTGATTATCTCCTTCATCCCCTCTTTACTGATAATTATGTAAAGTCCAAGGCAGTTTGCTAGCAGTAAAATATTTGAATTGCATTCAGGAGTGAATTTTCTGTGTAGATCTGAATGTTAGTGTAGATGTGCTTACCCCTAAGTGTGTATGTTAGAGAGAGACAAAAACAAAAATATCTTTCTTGTAGAGAATATTATCAGCTATCTTGTCAAACTGTTGATTAAAGTAGGCTAGATTAATGAGCTGACTTTCTCCTCTTCACCCATCATCAGTTCCTCTCAGGTCCAAACTTCTGAGATGGTACACATCTGTGGTAGAAAGCATTGTTTCTATTCTTAAGCCTTGTGAGCTGATCTTGAGGGCCCAGAGTTGCAAGTCATTTTTTCTACTCCCAGAGATGACATTGTAGTTTTTGTTCCTTGGGGCTGCAAATAAAAGCTACCATCAATTTCAATTCTAGCATACTGGAAACTAATAAATTATAGTGGGACCTAATGGGACCACTTTCAGTTTTCAAATTAATTATTATATGTTCCTGAAAGACCCAGCAGGCCACACATATTGACTGGCTATGGAAACTTTAGCTGGGGAGAGGGAGGTCCACTGTGCAGCTCGCTATTTCCACCCGCAGCAATGGACTGACCTGTTCAGTAGCTCCTGCTCTGCTAGCTGCTTGCCCATGAGCTGCTGGCAGTGCCATACTGAGAGAAGCCCATTGATGTCTGTGCTTAGAACAAGTTAATAGAGTGTCCAATCCTCAGTGGGAAGTGGAAATGGAGCTGGGACTCCAGATAACATTGTGCTATGTTCTCTGCTGGAGAGATGCAGGGCTGAGACAGTTGTGGTGGTACATTTAGCCTCTTGTTCTCAAAAGTATTTCTTTACACCCTTTCATCCTTCTCCTGATTATCTCCCCCAGCACCAAGTAGCTCAAAAACAATTGACATGTCTCAAATTCAAGGAGCAGACATTGATATCTACCTCCCTGAATTTCTGTTAAGATTGAATGTGATACTCGGTGGAAAATTCCTGGAACAGTGTATGGCACAGAAAGACAGTTCAATAAATGGGAGGTGCATTTCTGTCATGGTATAGGGTTATCTTTACCACCAACAGGGTGCCTTTGTTTTTGTTGTGTGCTATCTTTTTAAATGAGAAGCTAAAACATAATATAGTTAAGAATGCTGATCTGTCACTGTCTGAGAACATTTCTAATGGAGAGACTCAAGTTTTATGAGTTTATATTTCAATGTTGTGTTTGTTTCTTTTTTTTTTCTTTTGGGTCTTTTACAGAATTATATTGTTCAAAGGGAGGTAAGATAATTGTCAAAAATATGCTTTGAAGAAGTAACAAAATTCATAGTAAATTATTTAAATTCCCTGAGAGTGTGAAATAAAAGAATCATTGTAAAGCATCAGTTACCTTAATGATATCCTGTACTTTTGCATATAGAATGAGCCAAGCTCACCTGCCATAAATTGGCTTTTTATGTAAGATGTCAGAAGCATGCTCAATTTCACAGTGTTTAATCTCTGTCAAGAAACTCATGTCAACATAAAATTTAAAACTATTGTTATCCTACAATCTCAGATATGGGATTTCCAAGTTTATGTCCCGCCACATAGAATAGAATTCTTTTATTTTGTGTTTGTCAGGAACTGTCTTTATTCTGCCAACATCAGACAGTGAGCAGAAAGATGGACCTGCACAACCGGTGGCACAGGAATCTGTCCACCTGCTGGTAAGTGTTCTCTGATCTGTTTGTTTCTTAGCCCAGTGATTTCCAAACAGTGGTCCCCACATGCTGTCGATGTGTCCAAGAACCTTCTGGAAAGCTTGTTAAAAACAGATTGCTGGGCCTCCACCCAGAATGACTGATTACATAGGTCTAGGTTTAGCCTGAGAATTTGCATCTGATGCATGTTCCCATCCAACGCTGCTGTTGTTCCAGGGACACAGGGAAAACCACTGTACTGGGGCATCCCTCTTGCTGTGGATTTCTGGAGACACAGGACCAAGTGTTCAAGTTTCTGTTCATACTGACTTTTTGTTGTGTTTTGTACTTTCTATTTTTCACTAAGATGCTTTGGTAAAGCCTGTGCATCAAATTTTTGTTCAAAATATGAGATGAAAGGCTAGTAAACTCTTTCTGCAAAGGATTGGATTTTAATTATTTTCAATTTTGTGGTTCACAGACGGCATCTATTACAAGTACTAACTCACTTGTTGTAGTGTGAAAACAGCCGTGGGTGAAATATAAACAAATGGTTGTGTCTGTGATCCAATAAATTATTATTCATAGACACTATGAATTTAATGAAATATTGTTTTTCTTTTGATTTTGTTAAAACAAATAAAGTATAAATAACATTCTTAATTCTTAAGACATAAAAAAGTAGGGACCTCACTTTGCCCACTCCTAGGATGGGTCACTGAGCCCAGTGTAACAGTGATAAATGATGCCTTCTTCTAGAACCAGGCACATAGGAGTCAGGACATCTTGCTGCTCCTGTCCTGGCAGCAGGAGTTTCCAAGGGCCAATGGGGTCAGCAGGATGACCCAAGATTATTATATTGGTAAGTTACACCTTTCCCCCCAACCCCAAATCATATTACTTTTTAGAGCTAAAAGGAGCTGACATATATGTTTGACAAGCAAACAAGCAAATAAAAAATCTAAAAGCATTTGTGATTTTAATGCTCAGTGGGATTTTGTAATCCCTACCCTTGTAGTGGGTCCTTAGTGAATATTAGCATACAAAAATGTGTCCTGATAGAGATATGTATTCTCAATATGAATATATTAATAGCAGTGTTTTGTTGTTTATATAAAGATTAAGTCCATCACTCAATTGACAGGAACCCTTTTATTTATTTTTTTTATCTCTTCGCCTTAACATTCTTTAAAGTCGTGCATAATATTTTTACTTCCCCAAATTGCTGCATTCCCTCTGTATGTCTATCTCAGTGTAAATCTAAAGCCCCGGGGATTGGTTATTCAGTCTCCTGGTTGGAGGCTGCTGAAACATTTACTTTCAGTCAGATTCGTTGCTGGGATTCTGCATTGCGGTATTCTGAAATGCAAAGCAGAAATTGCAAATGACATGGATTTGGTTCATGTGTAACCTACCCTGGGACACAGGAGCTAAGAAGACCAAACTGATGGAACAAGTGTTCACATCTGAGTGGAGTTAAATTCATCTACTCACTGACTTTATATCTCTAATTCAAAACTACAGAATATGGATTTAGCAAATAATGCCAACCTGTGCTGTGTATTCACAATGATTGTTTAATTTGGGACAAATACTGACAGGCCCAGAGAACCTGACCCTGTGCTTTGATTTGTAGTGCTTGTGTCAAGGCTGAATCTACTTGAATTATTTTTTTTTAACTGCATGTGACTGAGACTAAAGGCACTCAAGGCCAAAAGATACATGGCTTGGTAGAATGTATTAATTAATGAGGCAAAACAATCTCATCCTAAAGTACTGCATTATTGCTACACATGCTATTATAATTGAATTACATATTCTATGGGGAGGAAGATGTATTATGGATGTACAATTAATTGTCATTTTATAAAACTTCCAACAGTGTCACCAATTGAGGAACTCTGATTGAATATAAGCTGAAGGTGACAGAGGCACTTTTCTATTGAAGCCTCCAAATCCATAAGCCAGAGACACAGACAACAGTGTGGTGATGGCCAGAGGTAAGGGGTGGGCAAAGGAGGGGATGAGGAGGCATCTGTAATAATGTCAACAATAAGAATCAAGTAAAAAAGAATATATATATGTATATATGTGTATATATATATATATATGTATATATATATACATATATATATATACACATACACACACACATATATATATATATATATATATATATATATATATATATATACACTCACACACACACATACATACACGCCCATATATATTTTAAAGATAAAAAAAAATAAAATAAAAGTAAAGCAAATAGAGAGGCCTCTGCTGCATTCTCCCGTTTAGGCTTTTGTTGCCAGATATAGCAGCCCTGATGCTCCTTTTCGTGATGAACATTATTCACCACATCCTCAAAGTACAAGCACAGAGCTTCGCCCATCTTTGTTACTGACTTGTTTATTTTTATTATTAGTTTAAGTTTTGTTTTTATTGTTGACTTTTGGTTTATGAATTTATTACATACATTTGGTCATTTAATGATATTATTTTATGAATTTATTACATACATTTGGTCATTTAAGCCTCAAGATTTCGCAGTAAATGGAGTGAAATTCTACCAGACCAAAGTCTGTTTATGACTTTTCCCTGAACCATTATTTATCACATCTCTCCATCTAATCTTTTATGTACATTCATATCTTTTGATATAATTGCATTTTACTGAGTTCTAGTTTTTTTCTACATAGAATATCAATTTAATAAACCTCAAAAATATCTAAGAAATATTATCAACAAATCAACAAATAACAAGTGCTGGTGAGGATGTGGAGAAAAAGGAACCCTCGTGTACTGCTGGTGGGAATGCAGACTGGTGCAGCCACTGTGGAGAACAGTGTGGTGTTTCCTCAAAAAACTACAAATTGAACTTCCATTTGAACCAGTAATCCAGCTTTTAGGACTATATCCCCCCAAAATAGAAACCCCAATCAGAAAAAATATATGAACCCCTATGTTCATTGCAGTACAATTTACCATAGTTAAGATTTGGAAACAGCCTAAGTGCCCATCAGCAGATGAGTGGATTAAAAACTGTGGTACAACTACACAATGGAATTCTACACTGCTGTAAAAAAAAAAAAAAACAAAAAAAAAACACGAGGAATTCTTACATTTGCAACAGCATGGATAGACCTGAAGAGCATTATACTAAGCAAAATAAACCAGTTAGAGAAAGACAAATATCATATGACTCACTAATTTGTGGAATATAATGAATAACCTAAACTGACGAACAAAAATAGATACAGAGACAGAGAAGCATCAAGCAGACTGTCAGACTTCAGTGGGAAGGCAGGGGTGGGGTGTGAGATCAACCAAAGGAGTTGTATGCATGCATATAAGCATAACTAATATACATAGACACTAGGGGAGTGAGGGCATGTGTTGGAGAGTGGGGTTGGATGGGGGAAGGTCAATGGGGAAAAGAGGAGACATGTAATACCCTATGTAAAACTTTAAACAATTAAACATTTCTAATAAGTTAAAGCATTAAACAATATCTTGGCATAAATAAGATACTCAAAAGTATTATTTAGAAAAATAATGGGGTTCCTGAGATTTGTATGCCCACTTTTCAGAGAGAATATAAAAAATAAAAACAAAACATTTTTGTTCTTTGTAACTTCTAAGCATGATGTTATATATAAAGAAATGTCTTTCTTATATATCAACCTGAGATCATAGAACTTGAAGGTAAATAATAGGTTTCTGTCATTGTTTCTGGGATATGTCTGGTATGAAGTGAACCTTGTCCTTTCTGTCCCTCAAATGCTTACCTGAATTCTCAGCCTTAGTTCATTTCCAGCTTTTCAACAAACCTTCCCTCATTAGCTACAGCCCAATCCCTCTTGCCCATCTTGGACATATTAGTCTACATGGCATGATATGTCACATTACTAGTTATCAGTAGTTCCAAGCATTGGGAAGATAAAATAAATCACTTAATCTTATGATAAATATAGTTGAAATTTTATTAAGAATGAAGAGACTGCAATCATACAGAGTTCATTCATGTCTTAACAACCTTTGGATCCAACTATAGATATTTTCATGGGATCTGAACACTATGCTGGACAACTAGCAAGCATTTCCTGTGCTGTTTGTGCAACCATAGACTTGGTAACACCCTGAAGTGGGCTGTTAGAGCCTGAGGTAGGTTCCAGACATTTGTTCCTCCAGGCCTACATTCTGCCTGGCATGATATAAATATTCTTCAATCCAGTCTACATATTAAAGACATTTGGAAAAATTCAAGCATGTACCAATGCCTGAGACCCATTGAGAACAGCTAAATCATAATCTGTACATGCGATTCAGTGCTCTCAGGTGATTCCAGTACCAGCCAGGGTTGAGTGGCTATGCAGTAATTATCTACTGATTAATTCATAAGGAGAGTGATGTATAGGAAACTAGGTTAAATTGGTTGGAGAAGAGAGAGGAATGCATTCTCTAAAGCTAAAATCAGGAAGCTAAAATAAACTGAAGAAAGTAAGGAGAGGAGGCCATTCAAATTAGAAAAATTGAGATAAGAACAATGGCTAGTCATTGCTGATTGCACTTGCCTGTTCTCTAACCTATTCTTCTCATTCTCATCTCAAAGTGACTCTGGATTAATGTTTTCCCTTCCTCTATTGCCTCACATAACCACCTAAAGAAGGAGTTTCTAGAAGAGTCCATGAAAAAGCAAGTCTTCAAAATAGATCTTGCCCACTTTTCTTGTTGCTTCATTAATGCAAAGCCAGCTCACCTAACTCCTTCAACCAAGAGTGACTCTGAGAAGCTCTGATAACAAATCCAAAGGGACAGGGATTGAGTTGATAGAATTGTTTGGACTTGGACCCAGGGAGATGGGGGAGGCACAGAAAGTCAGTGAAGATTCCAAGGACTCAGTCAAGTTTATCCTGGTAGGAAATAATATAAAGATTTTCAGTCTGACACACACATAGAAGGAGAATGCAAATTATTTTTGTTGCTCCTTCATAACTGTAATTTTGCTACTGTTAATGAATCATAATGTAAATATCTGTGTTTTCTGATGGTCTTAGTCTCTATAGCAGTGGTTCTCAACCTGTGGGTTGGGACCCACAGGTTGAGACCTGCTAACAGGGTCACCTAAGACCATCGGAAAACACAGATATTTACATTATGATTCATTTCAGTAGCAAAATTGCAGTTACCAAGTAGCAATGAAAATAATTTTATGGGTGAGGGTCACCACAACATAAGGAACTCTATTAAAGGGCCATGGCATTCGAAAGGTTGAGAACCATTGTAATAGATGAATAAATTTTAGTTTTAATCTAAGCTAAAATCTATATTTAGCTATAAATCTAAAAACAAATATTCAGGTTGTATGCTAAAAACTAAAGTAGCCTAATGAAAGAAAAAAAAAGACCTAAATATTTGGAAAATGTATCATTTTCATGTATTGAAAGACTTAATCTTTAAAAGATGTTTTCTCTTGCTGAAACTGGTTTAGCTCAGTGGATAGAGTGTTGTTCTGTGAACTGAAAGGTCCCAGGTTCGATTCCAGTCAAGGGCTAGTACCTTGGTTGAAGGCACATTCCCAGTAGAGGGCATGCAAGAGGCAGCTGATTGATGACTCTCTCTCATCAATGTTTCTGACTCTCTGTCTCTCTCCCTTCATCTCTGTAAAAAAATCAATAAAATATATTTAAAAATAATAAAATATGTTTTCTCCAAATATATCTATAGATTTAATTCAATTCTAACCAAAATTTCAGAAAAAATATTATATATATATATATATATATATATATATATATATATATACACACACACACACACACACACAAGTGGTTTCTAGAATATGCAGAAAAGCAGAACAAATAAAGTAGCTGAACAAATTTTGAGAAATAATAAACCCGGCATAATTACACTGCATGATTTTAAAACTTTGTGTCAAAGTAAAGCAATCAGTATATCAAGGTGCCTGTAAGGAGATGGACATGCAGATGAAAATTAACAGAGAAAGAAAAGCCCTCACAGATATGATCAGTTCACTTTGAGAGAGTTGCAAAGATAAGCCAAATAAGAAATGGAACCTTTTAGCAGTGTTAGAATAATTCAACATCCAAATGCAAATATCAACATTATGTGCTGGGTCCTGAGTTAGAGGTTTTCATAAAGGTCTGTAGAGCCAAGAAGAATCTCTTTATTTTTATTTAAAGGAGAGGTGGGGAAATTGCTGGATATTTAAGGTTAAGGTGTAAAATTTGAATCCATAATGTGAAATAAGTTAATATCTTCTATTCACTTTTCAAATGTCAGCTATGAAACTTATTCTACCAATTTGGCTACACAGCAACTTATTCCAATATATTTCCTCTGTCTCCAACATTATGCAAATTGACTAATACTTTTAGGGAGAGCAATCGTGGAAGACATTTAACTCTCTAAGATGACCATCACCTGTTTCAAATACATATTTGTTTTGTTCTGTTTCCAATTAAGAATTTTTATATACATATTTATTTATTTATTTATTTATTTATTTATTTATTTATTTTTATTAAATATATCGAGGTGATTGGTAACACAATTACATTGGTTTTAAGCTTTCTATAATAAATTATCTGTATGTTACATTGTATGCCAACCACCTAATGATACCTTTGTGAAAGACAAGTCTCTGCATATAGTGGGACTTATGGTACCCAATCCTTCTGAAAGTAGAGGGTTGAGCTATATAATTTCCCATATTCACCTTCTTAAAAAATGCCCAATAGCCCAGTACTGCAGAGACAGTAATGTAAAGCAATGCAAATGGAAGTTCCAGTTCTAACATTTCCTGATACTTTTGCTTTTTAATTCTCACCTGATGATATGTATTTATTTATTACTTGGAGAGATGGCAGGAGAGAGAGAGAAACATAAATATGAGAGAGAAATATATACTGGTTATGTACTATACACCCCCTGACTGTGGATCAAATGCAAAGCCTAAGTAGTACACTGACAGGGAATCAAACCCACAGATTTTTGGTATATGGGACAATGTTCCAAGCAACTCAACAATCTGGCCAGAGTAACTTTCTCTTTCTTAACTCAGCTCTTTTCCACTCTGCCACATCACCATAAACAATTCCAGAGGGGGGGGGGGAGAGAGAGAGAGAGAGAGAGAGAGAGAGAGAGAGAGAGAGAGAGAGAGAGAGAGAGAGAGACTGATTTTTTACCCATATGATTATGTGGAGTTTTTAGAATGATTGAGATATATCAATGAGTCAACATCAAATATGACAAAGTGTCAGAAACATTAAAACAAAATTGACAGGTAAAAGATAATTCAGATAGTCAATACCAGATGCCTTCTTTGGTTGGAATATGTATTCTAATAGAAAAGAGAGAGAGGGATTTGAAATAAAACTATTCCTTTACAAAAATGGAATATAATTATTAGAGTTACAGAGATTACTTAAGTCATTCCTGCTCTCTGAAAAAAAAAAACACTTTATTCAATTCAATTCAATGTACTCCTGTTATTATAGAGCATTTAGCAATTTTCAATATTTCAAGCCAGCTGGTATTCCTCCAAGATCTGAGAATGGAGATTTCTAACTGCAACCTGAATGAATACTGGTAATTTAACCATCATTACATATGTATTTTCCTCTCTAACCAAAGAGATAAATACAATAATAACTTATGTATAATTAGTGTCAGTCTTAATTCTCTAATTTTAAGAGACTTATTCGTGGAAAAACTGCATTTGTCTACAGATGATTATCTTCTCTCCTAAAGTAGCCACAGGAATAAGCTACTGCAATTGAACTAAGTATGCATCAATTCAGGTTACTTTTTATCATTTGGAAATCATTAATATGAACATGTTGCAAAACACCTTGTATTATTACAGTAAAAGAACTTCAGAAGAGCATTCAGGTAGATTCTCTTCAAAAGGTGTGCCAAAACTTGAGCAAGACATTTAGTCATTCGCAGCTCAACTTGAGATTTCTAAAGACAAGCTGTAGAGACTGACCAAGAGGCATGTGTATGGGTCTACAGGATTTGCAGCCTCCTGAACAGGAGGAAGCTGCAGGACATCAGTCAACAGGCAGTAAAACTTCAGGGTGCGGCTATTATTTCCTTATCAGAGGGAGCATTACGGAGCCCCACCTTGTGCCATTTACCATGCTGAGTACTATAGATGGATACCAAAGTTAACAACAGATAGATGATGCATGGCCTCCAGAATGTACCATGAGTGGGGGAAGACCAATTAGGCCAAAGACAGCTTGGATGCTGCAGTAGATGCAGAAAGCAGAGGCCTGACTACTCAGATCTGTGGGATCTGAGACAAAGAAGCCTCAGAAAGAAGTCCTACTTAAAATCAGCTCTGAAGAATGGGCCTGGATTGAATGACATATTCAGCTTTATAGCATATAGAATATGAAGTGAGTCGAAGCAGAAAAAAAGCCAGTCAAGACTATCATGAAGGGATGGGCTTGCATATTAGGGACTGCATGTGGTGAGCAGCACAGAAACAGTAGGAGAATGACAAGTCAATGTCTCAGACAACTTAGTGCTGGCTGCTTGGAGAGTAGCTTCCACAGCTTATAGTCTCACAGGTGAAACAGGTGAGTGCCCACATGTAAACAGCTTCAGAGAGGATAAGAAATAGCTCAGTTTAAGCAGAACATACTGACAGGGCATGATGATTTGACCTCAGAAGGATCTCAAAGGGGTTTTTCAGATTCCAGGTGTGGGAGATGGATGGGAAGATGGACATAAAGGAGTATATGTGAGAAAAGAAGTTGTTAAGGGAATGCTTATTTCAATGTTTTTGGTTCCTTTGGGATATCTAAGTAGAGTTATTCAGAAGCCAAACTTGATTCTAAGAATAAGGAGCTAATGGGAGAATTATGTTTGAAAATTGTGAGTTGTTGGAAACCCAGAGATTACTGGAAAAGGTTTATTTGTTCAGGGAGAGTAAAAATTATATACAAACCAGTGTCTCTTGATTTGTGGTGACTGGATCAGCAACATCTGGGTTACTGGATCCAGCCCACAACAACTGCATTAGAGATTCTGAGTAGATGGAGCCTTAGCAACCTGTGCTTTGATATGCCTCCAGAAGATTCTGATAACACCTTGAAATGTGAGAACTGACACAAATTTTGTTTGTGGTTCACAGATATTTTGAATATATAATGAAAGCTATGTCCCTTTATTGTGGACTTGGTCAAGATACTTCAAAAATAAACCATTTACATTTAATATTCAGGAGTTCATGAAATGCTGAAACTCATCCAGTGAATGCTTTATGAAACACACAAACTGGACTTAGTTCTGTCAGTGCTGCTAAGACATAAATCTGAGTCTGCTCAGGCAGCCATGAAAAAATACTGTAGACTGATGTCTGAAAACAAAGAAACCAATTTTCTCACCATTCTGAAAGCTAGAAGTGAAAAAATATCAGGGTTGGTTTCAAATCTATACACTTGGCTTGTATATGGTCTCTTTCTCTCTGTCTTCACATGCTCTTTCTTCTGGGTGTGTGTGGGGTGGGGGAGAGAAAAAGAGAGAGATAGAGTTATATAGATAATAGATATATGATAGATAGATTATAGATAGATAGATAGATAGATAGATAGATAGATAGATAGGAAGATAGATAGATAGATGAGAGAGGGAGAGAAAGAGAGAGAGAGAGAGAGAGAGAGAGAGAGAGAGAGATCCCTCATTTCACCTTTACTCCCTAAAGACCAAGTATCTAAATAAAGTTTCACTTGGGGTTAGAGCTTAAACATATGAATTTGGGGGAGCAAAATTTCATCCAAACAATGCCAGATTCAAATTTATGTTCAATTACTCAGTTTGAGCTATGAAGGCATAAGAAGAATTTTAATGGACTTTAGAAAAAAAGAGATATTTTCTCCCTTCCCTCCATTTATCAACAATAAATATTTGCAACCATTTTCACGCTGAAAGGGATGAGATTGTCTCAAGATGGAGAAATAAGTTTTAAAGAAATGGGGTCAAGAATTGAAAAAAAAATCAGGTGCTCGAAAAATATTTGACTTCTAGATCAAACCATAGCTGAAGCTCCCACTGATATTTTAATCCCATGAATAGCAATTCCCACTTTGGCTTGAGAAAGATCAAAGTTGTCAACTTTTATACATTTATAAATAATTCAGAGGCAAGTAAATGGGCTAAAATGTCATGAAGAATCCTCTCTGGCCTTCCTCAGGTAGACAGTCTTTGCTTTGCCTTTCTTTCTGCACACCCACTTTCTTCCTTTCCCTCTGCTTTCATGCACATGTTAGAAAATTGGCTTGACAGTTCCAAAGTTATAGTATCTTACTGCTCAGCCTACTGACCCCATCCTCACCATACCAACTCCAAGTGTTCTAAACATAAACTCTCATTAGGTGTAGTTAACTCAGAAGCCCATCCTAGTTTTGGGAGATGGCAAGTTGTAAAATGTCGTTATTCTGGCATATCAGCACTTTACTTGAGAAACTTGAGTGTAGGTGGCAAAGATCACATGTGAAAGGCACTTGGCCCATTACCAGCTCACCTCTGTCAAATGAGACAGGAAGTAGTACAAATTCTATTGAGTGCTAATCTTCCATGTCTTTTTTGCTGCTCACATGTGATGGAAGGCATTTTACCCATTACCTACCGACATACATTTTTCATACTGAAATCTGATGTGGAGAGATACAGAAACCTACCAAAATTATAATTTCTAAACGTTGAGTTTTCAAACATGTCAAAAGATATAAAACACAAGCTGTAGTTGGCTTTTTAATGTAAATTAAATAAATATCTTCTTCATTAGGTCTTAAAGTATAAGCATTTCCCCCTAATTATAAGTTCCCTTAAGATAAAAATAAACCTACAAAAAAAAAAAAAACAGAAAACTGAACCTCAGAGTTGAGATTATATAAGAGAAAAAGGAGAAATTCTACAACATATATATATTCTTGGTAAATCAGTACTCAGATAATATGGTAAAGAATAGGCAGTAGGTGCTGATGTGTTTACATTTAGGGATATAAGCGTGTGGTTAACACCAACCACATCACATGCAGTGAGACAAAATAAGTGTGAAATGAGATATCCAAATTGGATATCTCATTGCCAGGAAATGGGGGAAAGTGACGGCCTTCAGCTTGCCGCCTCTGGATGTGAACTGTTGGGATATTACAAAATTATACCAGCAGCTGGGGTTCTGGTTCTTGGCAATGATATCCCAGGAGCAAAGTAGGAAATTGAAGCTTTCAGCTATTTTCAAACAAGTTTTCTCAAAGAAGCCATGATTAATTTCCTTTATACTCATGTCACCATGGTTGTCTCTCCAGGATCCTGAGAAGCTCAGGATGGGAGACCACATCCAAGCTTAAAGTGTGGAATCCTAGTAAAAACTTCAGCTGTTTTCCAGGTTCTAATTATTTTCCATGTTTATCTGACAAGGGAAGTCCAACACCGTACTTTTACTTGCCTGGGACATATGTTATTTAAATGTTAAATACATTTTTTATTATTATGAACTTATTGTCAATGATTAAGGGAAAAAAAAAAAACCTGAAATAATCAGCCCCCTCCAGCCCTTATCCCTAAATTTAATCTTAAAAGATAAAAAATTTAAATATTTTTAATGTAATCTCTTAGAAATTTTCCATACATATGCTTGTGCACTGGGGCAAGAGTCCCCTTCTTGTGCCCTCTTGCGGTCTGGGATCTCTCAGGGAAGTCTACCTGCTGTCTTAGGCCAGATCGGGCCTAAACCAGAAGTTGGATATTTGTCTTACAATCTGGAACCCCTTCCTCCTAACCTCCCTCCTGCTTGATCCTTACCACTTGGCTCACCACTTCTTTTTTTTAATTTTTATTAATTTTTTATACATATCTCCCCATTGCCC
This sequence comes from Lasiurus borealis, assembly GCA_004026805.1. Taxonomy (NCBI): domain Eukaryota; kingdom Metazoa; phylum Chordata; class Mammalia; order Chiroptera; family Vespertilionidae; genus Lasiurus; species Lasiurus borealis. The sequence continues at coordinate 18,486 of PVJN01013734.1, forward strand.
CCCCTCTCTCCCAGGCATACCCCAATGCCCCAGTGTCTGTGTTCATTGGTTATGCTTATATGCATTCATACAAGTCCTTTGATTGATCTCTTATCTACCTCACCTAACTTTAATCTTCCTGCTGTAATTTCACAGTCTGTTTGAAGCTTTACTGCCTCTGTATCTATCCTTTTGGCTCACCATTTCTTAGCATGCCCTGCCACAGAGGCAGAAGAGGCTACCACCACCGGCCAATGACCAACTCCACTGCCCTCACTAGCAGTGAGCATGGCTTCTGGCTGAGCAGAACTTCTGCATTGAGCATCTGCCCCCTACCATTCTGATTATTCCATTGTAACGGTCGCTGGGCTTTATTATATAGATATATATGTGTTTGTTGATAATTTTATTTTTCTTCTTGTTTATATTTTCACTTAGCGATTTTTTTGGAAGAAAGTAAGTTCTTAGTTTTAGTGACTATTATATCTATCATCAAATTTATGTTAACTATTCTTTTCTTGGTTAACATTTAGGTTATTTCTACATTTGTTTTTGAATTTTTGTTTGTTTATTTATTGTCATGAGCAATGCTTCAAAAGCTATTTGTGTAGACAAATTTCTGCATCAGATGAAATAAATGGATTGCCCTGTATTGACCCTATAAAAATATTAACTAACAATATATGATGCCCCTGTACTCACATCCTGTTTTAGTTTGGGCTGTTTTATTTATGCTGTGAGTTGTGTTACTTATGCTTTTTTATGCTTTGCTACTTGATCCACCTGACGTTAATAGGCAGCCTAATTACTCATTATGGAATCGCAGTTTTGACTATTTTAACTTTAATTTATCAGTGTTTTTATTTACACATTTTGATATAATTAAATATGAAGAATAAAGATTCACTGTATTTATATCTTTAATAGTTATTTTATGCTGCGCTGAAGCAGTGCCCAACACTCTCTCTAAGGTGCCAGATAGTAAATATTTTAGGTTCTCAGGCCATATGGTTTCTGTAATAATTGTCCCACGCTGCACTTGAATCAAAAGGCACACTTGTATATATTTAATTAGCTTGTCTTATTTTCTTTCATATTTTAAATATTTTGTTATAATTTAACTAATTTTTACTTTTTGCATTTTGTTATAATTTTTATACTTTGGGAAATTTGCAATCTGTTTTTTCCTTTTTTTTAGTTGGTTATTTTAAAACTTTCAGTACTATATGCATAAGCATATCTTCCTTGATTTATTTACTGACTTTGGAATAAAATATGAGGAAATAAACAAACTTATTTGAAGCCCATCTTCTGTCTTTTTTACTTCTGGATTTGATTAGAATTAATAAAACACATTGTTTTCTCCCTACATTATGCACACAGCTTTTTTTTTTTGTGCTTTGATTATGCGTGTACATTCATAAACTTTTCAACACACTTTTTTAGAAAAAATATAATTATCTAGATTTCATAAAAAAAGAAATTTTAAAAAATCATATGTGCTGTGTATTTTCAATTCTTGCATTTTTTAACAATACTTGAACATGTGGACAAGGCTCCTTTTGCCTTCACATTTGAGCAAAGCTGTAAGCTCAAATTCTTGGCTCATACTTTCTTTCCATGAAGATTTTGAGGAAATTCTTTTTTTGTTTTTTGTTGTTGCTGGGAAGTATTTAGCTAACCTGAATTGTTTCTTCTTCTATGTTATTAAATCAGATTGAGGAAAAAAAATGTCCGCTTCTTATAATAATTTTTGTAGCTTCAAATGGCTATATGTTATTGTCCTTTATCAATGTTTTCTCTAAAATGTCACATATTTTCTATCTACAGATTCAAGCATCCTTTTTTCAAAAAGTTTTCCTGTACTATACTTGCAGTAGTTCTGTTTTATTTTTTTGCATCCTCCATTTTAGGGATAAGATATGTTGAATTAACATCTTTAGTTTTTAATATATATTATTTTTTATTTTCTTGTTTTTAGCACTCTATTTTTTTTCTATGTTATTTTGCTGGTTAACAAGACTCCTTCTCCACCTCCATATCCTTAATGGTGTTTCAGTAGTGGTTTCATACATTTTTGTTTGTAAGGTGAATATTTATATCAATGGATTGATTTTTTCAATTTAATTCTTTCCTGGATTGCATCAATTGCTATTTATATTTTTCTATTATGTTATTCAGCTGTATTTTATTTGATATACTTTATTTGACATAATAAGAAATATTTATTTTATAGCAACATTATAATATGATTCTTCTATTTGACATAATACAAAAATGTTTCTTTTATAGTAACATTATAATATGATTCTTATTTTGACCTATACTCTTTTTATGCCTTAACTGTTAAGGCATTTTTCTCTTTGTTTTCCTGTAATTTATTATTATAGACTTTAATCTGTCTCACTTACCTTATTCATCTTTGAGTGGAACATGTGCTTCACAAAACAGCTATTTTCTGAAGAATCTGTCAGGTAAACACTTGGGATATGAGCTGGTGAGATAGAAAACCTGAATTTTACTATGTTTCAGATAATTTTCTAGTGATTTTTGGTATGTAGGATATTGTAGGGGTCATGTGTCCATATATTCTTTTTCTCTTTGCGGTATAAGAATGTCTCCATGGTTGAATGTGTCTCGATGGCATGAGTGTTTGTGTATGTTAATCTTTGTTTATGTCCACTCAGGTCAATGAAGTCTGTAGCTGCTTTACCCTAGTCCACCCACTGCATGTGCTTATACCACCTCAGAGGCAGCCTCCTTCTGAGCAGGGACAGCAGTTCAGTGACGCTATGCTCCCCCTCTGCTTGCCCACTACATCTCCAAGGTGTATGCTGTGGTAGGCACACCAACACCTCTGACATGCTCCATTTCTTGGGTGCTCCCAGCAAAGAGCTTTGTTGAACCTTTCAGAATAAGCCTCCTCATTTTTTAGATTTCAGCATATTGACTTCACATTCTCTGATTGGCTCAGTGAATTAAGTAGAGACTTAAATGGGCGTAAACAGTCAGAGGTACAGGCTTAAAGATGGGAGGGACAGAAATAACAAATCCTTATAACTCAGGTCACTTTGCTTTAAAAACCGCATAATAAAAAACACAAAATAGAGTTCTGCTGATGTGACTCAGTGTTTGAGCTTTGACCTCTGAAACAGGAAGTCACTGTTCCTTTTCTAGTCGGGGCAAATGCCCAGGTTGTGGGCACAATCCCCAGTAGGGGAGGAGGATGTGTAGGAGGCAGCTAATCAATTCTCTCATTGATTTTTCTATATTTCTCTCCCTCTCTGTTCCTCTCTGAAATCCATTTTTTTTTTCAAAAATCCAAATAGAAAAGTAACTAATTCTACAAAGATAACATTTTAATTTATAATCCTTTTATTTTTTACCTCCTCCTATTTTTAGCCATTGCTTTAATCTCTCTTATTTTTTAATACAATTAATGATCACTGGAAAACAGGCTTTTTTTAGACAATTAATATATCAAAGCTATGTGAGATGAATCATTCCCAAACATAAAGCATAAAACTCACATTTGCATTGTGTTTTTTTGTTTGTTTGTTTTGTTTTGTTTTTGGTATTTGTTGTTGCTGTTGTTAGGTTTACATACAGCTTTCCTCGTAGGAGCTCAAAGGAAATAAACAACTATGATTTATATCTTCATCCCCATTGTTCTTTGTGCATCTAGATGTTCTTTCTGGGCTTATTTCTTAGAAGCATCAATATATTTAAATAGGACTGGCGGTAAATGGAACAGATCAAAAGAATATGAAGAATATGTAAAAGATTTCTCAATTTCTTCATTATGTATTCTCCCTATAAATGTTTTAGGATTATAAAAGTAAAGAATACTTAAACTAATCAAAGCATCTGGATAATGACTAGTGTGCTCCTCCCTCATTTATTTGACTTTATTTTCAAAATGAACTTTATTACTTCAGATATAATAAGCTTCACACTTCTCTCTCTACATGGCACAATAATTTTCTCTTCAGCTTCTTCTCAGCATGTCTCTATCTTGCCAAGTTTTTACACATGTATACTGCTATGATACTTCTAAAATTCATTGACTGCAAACTTCTCCCAACTTCCATTGCACTTAAATTAGTGAAGATGCTACAAGGATTGGGCAATCAACCATCACCTCAAACATGTGGAATGGTGTCATTGTGGTTATTAAATAGAAAACTGATATGATTACCTTTGCAAAAGGACAAACTATCAGACACTTAAAGGCTATATGCTTGTTTATTTTTCACATCAAAGCAACTTAGGCATAAAGGGTGTATGGCTAACATGGAGATTCCATGTGTTAGAATTATGGAATTCTTCAAATGTATTGCTTTGCCAGTTTCATTATATGTCTTTTGAAGTAAAGGGGCCTTTCTGGCTTTAGCCACTACACATTCAGCCTAGCCAGCATCATGTGGGCTAACTCCTTCTTCAGGAGGTACTCATCAAGTCCATCCACAGAAAGATTGGGGAGATCTTGAATGCATGACCAACACTAGTTGCAGTCTTTAGTTAGATGGTTATACTTCCAGATGGATCTTGGGGCTCTGAACATAAAAAGAAGTAGGGGAAATTATACTGGAATAAAAAATTCTATTTACCCTTTCCATCCATGTAATCTATCATTAGGGAGAGAATATTTTCATCTCTCCTATGTAAGATTCCAGCATAATTTATAATTTTTAAATGTGAATTATTTAATTAAAACTTTAAAACCTTTTCTAGCATAAACTCATATATCCAAATCCTATTAAAAAGGGATGCTGAGTTTCCAAACCTGTAGGAGTCTGGGCCAGAACATGATAGATTCCACCTTGGGAACAAGGTGCTTTGGTATTTAACCAGTCAACCTCTTCTAGCCAGCACATCTCTGCAAACCATCTGCCAAGAGAACCTATTTCAAGTTGTAAATTCTCTCTCTTCCAAACTCAATTGTAGTCTAATAAAACCTGGTTCCAAGTGCATATTGCTTTGGGAAACAAAATCCTGGATTCTCATTTATTCTGCAGAGGTAGCTCAATCCTCCATCCAGAGTTCCATAGACTCTAAACACATTAAGTCATTTTTATTAGTGTCCTTCTGAAACCTATTTATATCACTTCTTCTCCAATATATTTGTGTTCTACCACATAAGAGCAATAGCCATAAAAATATGATGAATTGACCTTTATTGCTTATATGAATATTAAAATAAGAAATGTTATTTTAGGTGTTGTGTCATCTTTTCAAATATGTTAAAAGCTTCTTTAGAGAAGACTGTTTCTTATACAGTGGTACCTCGAGATATGAGTTTAATTCGTTCCATAACTTTGAGGGGTGGGAAACTATGAGATGCTCGAGTCCCGTTAACTAGTGGGTCGTGTGCAGCCGCTGATCCGCATGATTACTCCTATCTCAAATGTTGCTCTTATTTCAAAGCAAAAATCACTTGCTCGACTGCTCGTATCTCAAAAATCTCCTATATTAGGGCACTCGTATCTCGAGATACCATGTACTATAAGCTTAACTGTTAATAGTTTTCATTTAGTGCTTATGATTTGAACATTTTATTTTATTCTTTATGAATATAACCATATGAAAAAGGAGATATATGTACTATTATATGTAATACTTTAACAATATAATAAAATTTAAAAATGAATATAACCATATAATTAATAGATAATAATTTGTATGACATGTAGAAAATATTAAATGTGATAACTGTGTTATCTAATTTATTTTCAGGAAGGTCCTGTTGTATTTCCATTAATCAGTACATCGACTATTCAGATGAAGATACTGATGCTACAAAAAAGATATATACTTAAGTTTATTCTGAGACTAAGTGGAAGAATCCTCAAATTAAAGTTTGCTTAAATGTAAAGTCTATGCAGGTATTGGTACCAGTGCACTGCTATAATTTTTTAACTTAGTTAAGCAAAATAGTATTCCCTCTACAATTCTCAAAAAATACTGGGTTTGTCATGTAAACCCTATGAAGGAAGACTACTACTAAGAAGGGTTTCTGGTGTCTAACTGAGTTCACATCTTAAAAACTAGAGTCCGTCAGCCATTTCAACATGAACCTCTTTAATACAAATTGCACTCTGAGAGAAGCCTGCACTGAACTGCTGGCTGCCCTGTGTGCTTGCCATCAGAGCCAACCCTTATGAAGAAGTTCCTAGAATTCCATTTTAACCAACAGGACTTAGGCTTTCCTCATCTAATAAGAGCTGTGCAGCTCCAGCCAACCAGAGTGGCGCTATTCTCACCAAACAGCACAATTGGGTCAATTAAACTTCAAGGATTAGTCTTTATTTGCAAGAGGATGGAACAATAAGGTGCAGGGGCTGAGATTTCTGTCTATAAATCAGATCTCATCTGGCACTTTCTCTTTTCATGAAGCTTGTATCTTCCTGGCTGAGTTGTAACACTGAAGATATCTCTCACCGGGGCAGACCAGAGTTTTCTAGCCAGAAAAAGGCCTGGTCCCAGACCTGTCTCACAGCCATACGGTGGTCAGAACCATGTTTTTTCTGATGTGCCACAGGTATGCTTTGCTGCATTGTAACTAAACTGTTCTGCACTGAATAATGTTTTCATCATTTCTGTTGTTGTTGCATTGGCTCCAATAATCACTGGTTGACAGTCAATATATTGAGGGTCAATACAATAAATAAATATTTATTTTTCTATTATTCATGAATAACTATCATTGTACATTAATGAACAAAAGTCATATTCATTTTTATATTCATTTCATATTATTTGAGATATCTTTGAATAGCAGTTGCAGAGATATCTATAGGATGATACAAAAAGTACATTTGTAGTTGTATGTGAAACAGATTATTATTATTCATTAATTACTGTATTACCCTTTCTAATAAAATATTAATATGCAAATTGACCACACCTCTGCTACACCCACTAGCCACACCCACTAGCCAATAAGAGCAAGTATGCAAATTCACCCAACCAAGATGGCTATGGACCCAGAGAGAGCAGGAAGGAGGCTTGGTTTGCCCCTGTCAATGGAGGAAACCAAGCTTTCCACACACCCTGGCCAGCAGGCCTCCACTTAAAGTAACAAAGTTTCAATGGATGTGGGAATAGAAGGCTTAACTCTACTCCAGGCTACAAAGTTTCAATTGTAGAAGATAAATAAATCCCAGATACCAGGGCCACCACAGGCCCCTCACCCAGGCCACCCCCTGCCCCAAGGGGACACCCAGCCTGATCCAGGACACCCTTCAGGGAAAACCAGCTGGCCCCCTCCCATGCACCAGGACTCTATCCTATCTAATAAAAGAGTAATATGCAAATTGATCATCACTGCAACACACAAGATGACTGCCCCCATGTGGTCAAAAGATCATGTCCCCATATGGACACAAGAAGGTCAGCACAAGATGATCAGCAGGGGAGGGCCATTGGGAGGAACCAAGCCTGCAAGGGAGAGCAGTTGGGGGTGATGAATCCTGTAGGGGAGGACAGTTAAGGGTGACCAGGCTGGCAGAGGAGGGAGTTGGGGGTGACTGGGCCTGCAGGGTAGGGCAGTTGGGGGAGACCAAGGCCTGCAGGGGAGGGCAGTTAGGGGTAAACAGGCTGACAGAGAAGCAGTTAGAAATCAATCAGGCTGGCAGGGAAGTGGTTAGGGTATAATCAGGCTGGCAGGCAGAAGAAGTTAGGGGGCAATCAGGAAGGCAGGCAGGTGAGCAGTAGAAGCCAGCAGTCCTGAATTGTGAGAGGGATATCTGACTGCCCATTTAGGCCCAATCCTACCTGGAGATCGGGGTCCCAGATTTGAGAGGGAGCAGGCTGGGCTGAAAGACATCCGTACACGAATTTTGTTCATTGGGCCTCTAGTTTTCCATATTAAAAAAAAAAAAATGTAGCCTACTTTTGCCCAACCCTGTATAATGGTGGAAAAAAATACAGATAATTGACGTTAAAAGAGGGGAGGAAATCATCTTTTTGCATTATCCAGTGTTATTCTCTTCCATAAGCATTAGGATTGCAAAATTATAGAAACTTATTTTTTAAAACTGTTTTTTTATTGATTTTAGAGAATGAGGAAGGGAAAGGGGCAGAGAGATAGAAACATCAATGACAGAGAAACAGCATCAACTTGCTGCCTCCTGCACATTCCCTCCTGGGGATCTAGCTTGCAACCTATGCATGTGTCCTGACTAGAATTGAACTAATGACCTCTTGGCTAATAGGGCAATGCTCAACCATTGAGCAACACTGCCTGAGCCAGAAACCTATTTTAGAGTTGACTTCTTTATTGTGTTTCTTCCCCCCCACACCCCCAAATTCAACATAGGTACTGAAGTGTCTTTTCTACAGGAAGTTCCTTAGAATATGTTCTTTAGGTGTAGAAACAGGGGTCCACATCCCTATTCTCCCATTTGCTAGCTCTGAGACATTAGGGAAGTTTACACAACCTTTTCAAAACTTAGATGTCCTGTGAGAAAAATGGTGTAATATTAGTAACTGCCTGTATATTTCAGTAAAGGTAAATACAAGTGTGAATATAAAATCTTTAGCAAGAGAAACAATTTTGCTATTGAAATAATTGTTAGATGAAATTTCTATTTTCATTAATTATCATAACTGGAACTTCATTAATATCCTTCTTCTTTCTAAATCTAGTTACTATTCATGGCCATACATAGCCAAAAAATATAAATATATTTTTGATATATTAAAAATGAGGACTTTCAAGATCTACTCTCTTAGCAACTTTAAATGTGTAAAGTAGTGATATTAACTACAGTCAACATGCCATACATTATATTTACATTCTTTCTTTTTTAAATTTTGTTTTAATTATTTTGCTAATTTCTTAATCAACTATTCAGTTTTCCTGATTGTTTAATACAATAGTTAACCATTATCATTCAAGCTTAGACTATCATTTTCTTTAAAAGCAAAAAAAGCAGAAAATTGGAGAATCTTTGGGCTCTTTAGGGGCTCAGTAATGCATCATGAAACCTCCTACCCTATTAAAGAAAAGCATTCCCAGTTTGTGTCCCATGAAATAAACCACACTGACAATTTTAAATTGAAGTTAGCATACTTTTTTAACTTGGGCTTTTTGTTGGTTTTGAATGTGTGTTTTCTTAGAGATTTGAATATACCATTCATTTTTGTACACACAAAAGAGGAGAAAACATTTTTATTCTAGTCCATTTGGATGCTGTAAAACAATAGTATAGACTGGTTTATAAAGAAAAAAAACATTAACTTTTCACAGTTCTACAGGCAGAGACGTCTAAGATCAAGATCTATTTGGTGTCTGGTGAGAGTTTCCTTCTTGGTTCATTGTTATGCCATTCATTTTAGAAAGGGCAAGGCAACATTCTTAAACTTATTCATTGAGGGTAATAATCCCATGTATGAGCTTTCAACCATCAGACACAACCCATTTCCAAAGGCCTTCATATGTCATCACATTGCAGATTAGGATTAATGTTTGAATTTTGGAAGGATATAAATATTCAATCTTTAGCATTTTTAAGTTTTTTTCTCTGAGGGTTTCAAGTATTTTATATATGTCATGGTTCAGGGTTATCACAACAGACTTCTGAAGTGAATATTACGATCCCATTTATAAAGCTTCCACATAACAGTCATTTAATAATCAGCAAAGCCCAAGAGCAGTCATTTTATAAATAGTGAAGCTAGATTTTTACCCATGGAAAAATATCTGGATTAGCTTCATCATTTACAAGCTAAGTGAATATATTAAAATATTTACTATACAAGATTTTTTTTTTTTCAGAGGAAGAAAAAAGGACAGCTGAACAGGCAGATTTGCAGAACATCTCATCCTAGGGCCAGGCTAGAAATACAACTAAGTTGGAGAATACTACCACTATCAACCACAAGACAAAATTCTATATTAAACTAATTCTATATTAAACTCTTTGCTCCCTTTTAAAATTTGGTTTGATTTGACTTAATGTTGGTTTAACTGGCTACTATTTTCAGTTTAATAAATTACTAGATTATGCTTTAATGTCACTCAGTTCTCTCTAGTATAAATTTATCTTAATAGACAAAAATTATATATAAATCCCTCTTCCAAAAGTTTGATATAGAAAGAAAAAAATGAGAGAGAGAAAAAGAGAGAGATTGTAGGGTAGAAGAGAGTGGAGAGTGAGGGGAGACAGAGAGAGACGTAAACATCTGGTTTATGCGTGAATGCTGCCTGAGCTTTCAGAGGTATGCTTCAATCCAATTTCCCTCCATGAGAAATGTTCAAGAGTTGGTTGATCTTGACTGACATTTGAAATTCTTAACAGGGAGCTCAAATGGCCCATGAATTTCTCACTTCTAATAAGCTGATTACACTTAGAAATGTAATATTTTATAGTAATATTTTTTAAGAGAGGAAGAGATATATATCCCCTAAGAATCCTTGCTGTTGGGGACACCATTTTCAACTACCCCTAAGGTAGTAACTGAGAAAAATAGAACAAATATAATCGGATGCACCTTTTGAAATATCCCTTATGCAGCAATATCCTACTGTAATTGAATTTAGTCATTAGAGTCTTCTATAGCTTCAGCTTTACATGCATTAACCTCCTCTACTTTGGTCATCTGCAGGCTGATGAAAAGGAGGGACAACTTCTGTGCACAAATTAAACGAAAGACAGAAAAATTTTCTACATCAAACATTTAAAATGCACACAAAATAAAAACAACCAGAATTTTGCACTTCAACTTAATTATCATCAGCTGATACAGTTGTGCACTTCCCACAGAGCAAGGTCTCACACAGGGGCTTTAATTAAGTCATTATGCCCTGAGATATAGGTATAATTACAAATCTCCTCATCATTCTATTTTGAGTTTCAAAAATGCAATATGTTAGAGGCTAACTGGTTTTATTTTTTTTTCAAAATGCCATGGAGGGAGAAGGCCAGCGCAAAAAACAAAACCTCATAGTAGGGAAAAACTATCACACCTCCATTACAGAGAGCTACCTGCGATGGTTCTGGAGAGGTATCATTTGGTCCTCTCAACTCAGTTTGAGAATCACTATCATAAACTTTTTGTAAGAATCACCCACAGGTGATCAAGGACATGTGGACATGAATGTAGATTGCCCTCAAAGAAAATGACCAAAAAGAAAGGAAGGCTGGACAATTGGCCTTTCTTCTGTCTCACAGGGATGCAGCACATGTTTGTCGTAAGGATGGGCAAGATAGAGAAAGATGGCTCACCATCCTCTCTCATCTCTTTATGAGATGCACAGTAACAGTTTATTTTTAATGTGGTGGTATAAAAAGTTCCAAATAGGAGGACCATATTCTAGATTCTAGAAGGTAATCCACAGAATTTGTTTGCATTTCATATCTGAAAATTTGAACAACCAAGAAATAGGATTGCATTTTTGTTGTAGCATTCAAAAATCTCTTTATCAGCTGAAACTGGTTTGGCTCAGTGGAGAGAGCATCGGCCTGCAGACTGAAAGGTCCCAGGTTCGATTCCGGTCAAGGGCATGTATCTTCGTTGTGGGCACATCCCCAGTAGGGGGCGTGCATGAGGAGGCTGATTGATGTCTCTCTCTCATCCATGTTTCTAACTCTCTATCCCTCTCCCTTCCTCTCTGTAAAAAAAAAAAATCAATAAAATATATTTTTAAAAAATCTCTTTATCGTTGCTGGAAATGAATCTAGGCTCTTCCTGCTAATAAAGAAAATCACTTAATATCAGAAAAAGAATACTCTCATTATGGGTGAAAATGAATTTTAGTATGTTCTGCCTATAATAGCTAGTAGATATTGAAAAGGTAGCATCTAAATGCTGCTAAAGAGAACTTCATGCAATATCTCTGAATTCAGAAATAACTTTCTCCCAGTTATCATTACCATCTTAGGGCATCGATTAATTTGTTTAAAAATGCAAGACCTTTAGATATAGGATAGTATCTTTTATTCAACACAAAGCTGAGTGACATCCACATGTGTTGTCTGTACTAGTGTGTCAATCTATGTTTGTATGCAAATCATTTCCTATATACTATCTTTTAATTGTTATAATGTTTACCTCTCTCAATAATAACATGTCTAGAGAGCAGATTTGATATCTTTGAGTTTATGTGAACTCTTTAGCCTGGCCCTTGAGATTTCCCATCAGCTGATTCTACTCTAGTGTTCCATCTTTACTTCTAGATTTCCTCAATGTGACCCTTACTTTCAATTAAATTTGTCAAATGAAATATAACATAGCAGGTAAATTGGGAATTCTAAATACGAATCCATCTTTGCATAAGTTACTTAACTTCATTTTGTTATTATAGATCTATAAAAAGGAGGCAAAGGACTGACCTCATTGAGTTGAAAAATATAAGTATTTTACTCCATATAAAATGTTTACTGCCTGGTTTTACACATATGATAAGCTCAATTAATGGTAATTAACATTATTTTGTCACATACACATTTTGCTTTTTTAAACTCCCATAATTTTGTTCATTATACCTCTTGATTCTTTGCCTGTCCCAGTCTTTCTATTCTTCAACAAACAAATAGATTTCTCCCTTTTGTGAAGACAATCCTGAGCTATTTGGCATACTCAGCCATATTTTCATTTAGAATTACAGCGCTTGGTAAACATCTTGTCAGCTCTTTCTTATCTACATATATAAAAGCCTAAGCGACCATTACAACTGAATAATGGAACAACTGGAATGACCAATGGACTAGTCACTATAATGTCCACTGACCACCAGGTGGCAGATACTCGGCATAAAAGCTGCCCCTGGTTGTCAGTGTGCTCCCACAGCCTACCTCTCACAGCCCCTCCCCAGGGCTGGCAGCCTTTCCATTGGCCCTATTTGGGGGACCCAGCTGGCCAACTTCCTGCAGTCCTTTCCTCATGGTGGCAAGCCCCCCAATAAACCCGGATCACCAGCCAGGCCAAGGGACCCCACCTATGCACGAATTTGCACACTGGGTCTCTAGTATAATAGAAAAACAATGCACCTCATATTAAAGACACGTTATAAGCTACTTTGCAACTCTCTATAATAACCATCACTCTCAAAAGTTCACTGTCTATATTCACATGCTACCTCCATAGACACTTGGATTTCCCATCATTTCTTGACTACTTAGCATGTATCCTCTCTGCCATTTTCTGCCTACCATTTATAACTATTTTTGTGACCTGACACGTTTTCTCTTCTGATTTACTCCCTTATGGACCAGGTGCCTGCATTTTTATCTGCATCCCATTAGGCTGAATTAGTTCTCCTTCCCTTCAAAATGGCCCTAATAGTACAAATTAAAATCCTAGCACTTTGTTATCAGGAAATCACACACTGAGTCACAGGACTCTGGTTTTAAGAGATGTGCACAGAATAAAACTTTCACTGAAGAGCTTGGTATAAAGCCAACTAAACTCTCCTCTGAGTCTCTGGTTCGCTAGTATCCCTGAGATCGGGCAGTGAGAGGGGTTAGTGCTAGTACAAATTCAGGTTGATGCATGTCTGCACCAGGGATTTATAAGGGAAAGGACAAGGTCTTGGCCCCATTGTCTGTAAAAATAGAATGAGGAGCATGAACAGGGAATCCTTGTGGATCAGAATATTTCACACTTTGGCTTCCCCCTCTCATTGACCAAAGCAAACCATGTTAGGCTTTAAAGTGAATTCACCTTTAAAGTGAATAAGGTAGTGTAGTGTTCCCAGGTGCCTCAAATGGGAAAATATAGAAATACTTGGCATAGCGACTTTGAAGATAATTCTCAATACTATGCACATCTTACCACTGGCCAACATATATAACAGCATATGACACAACAGAAATATTTTCTTATTGTCAGATTACCTACTTCTTCCTCCCAATTCATTTTCTGCATTTATATTAATAACACAACCCAAAAGCAAGAGAGAGAGAGAGAGAGAGAGAGAGAGAGAGAGAGAGAGAGAGAGAGACAATAAAGGCTTCTTTTTCTACCCTGACTGCCTTTTCCCTTCCATGCAATGTTTCCCTACTTCCACCTCCTATTTCTGCAGGACCAACCAAGCAGCCACAAAGCTGATGGATGAGTGATAATGCACAGCAGGCAAACTGCAGTGTTTTCTGGCTCATCATACCGTTCAGGCTGTTTCCCTGGAACAGGACATGGACTCCTCAGCTGAAAGAGACTGGGTACTGGAGTAGGAGGCTACATCAGGGATATGTACCAAGGGAGGATTTACTGGCTGACTGAGTCACAGGGCTTATAAGACAGAGATTATTATTATTATTAATTATTATTATTATTATTATTTTATTAGATAGGATATCCAACACAGGTACTTTGTGTTATTCATCTGGTTATCCGGCGATCATAAGAAAAAGACTGACAAACAATCAAGAGATTTTTTTGACAGCTGAGAATACGTATGTGAAATTGAAGAGCCATGGAGGTGTACTTCACAGGATATGTAATATGATGTCTGTCCTCACACTGGGCTTGACTAATGCTACTCTGACACTTCAAGTAACCTCTGCAGAAAACCTCTCTGCTCTTCAGGGATCCTCATCTCAGGCAAAAATAACATTTATATAAGCAGTATTCATATACGATAGTGGTAGACAATCCATATCTGGACTCACTAATCCTTCTTATTATGGAAAAACTAGAAGCCAGGTGGATGAAACTCATGCATGGTGGGGAGGAGGTGTCCTTCAGCCCAGCCTGCTCCCTCTCAAATATTGGACTCCTTGAGGAATGTCCGACTGCCCGTTTAGGCCCCATCTTACCTGGACATCCCTTTCACAATTCAGGGTTCCTGGTTCCCAACTGTTCACCTGCATGCTTTCCTCATTGCCCCTAACTTCTTCTGTCTGCAGGCCTGATCACCCCTTAACCCCTGCCTGCCAGCCGGATTGATGCCTAACTGCTCTCCTGCCAGCCTGTTTACCCCTAACTTCCCTCCCCTATGGACCAAGTCACCCCTAACTACCTTCCTCTGCAGGACTGGTCACCTCCAACTTCTGTCCCTTTCAGGTCTGGTCCCTTCCAACCGCCTTCCCCTGCTGGCCTGATCACCCACAACTGCCCTCCCCTGCTGGTCATCTTGTGGTGGCCATCTTGTGTCCATATGGGGCCAGGATCTTTGGACCACATGGGAGCAGCCATCTTGTGTGTTGGAATGAGGGTCAATCTGCATATTACTCTTTTATTAGATAAAATGGAGGCTTGGTGCTTCGGTGGGAGCCAGCTGGTTTGCCCTGAAGGGTGGGTGTTTCCATGGGGTGTGGTGGGGGGAGGCCTGGGCAATGGGCCTGTGGTGGTTTGCAGGCCAGTCACGTCCCCCAGAGGTGCAAGAAGAGGCCCTGGTATCTGGGATTTATTTATCTTCAACAATTGAAATTTTGTAGCCTGGAGCAGAGCCAAGCATTCTTCTCCCACGGCCATTGAAATTTTGTTGCTTTAAGTGGAGGCCTGTTGACCAGGGTGTGTGGAAAGCTTGGCTTCCTCCATTGCCAGGGGCAACCCAAGCCTTCCTCCTACTCTCTCTGTGGCCATAGCCATCTTGGTTGGGTTAATTTACATACTCGCTCTGATGGGCTGAGGGGCGTGGCTGGTGGCTATAGTGGAAGTACAGTCAATTTGCATATTGCTCTTTTATTAGATAGGATATCTAAAGCTGTAAGATATAATGAAGAGTATCTTGTTTAACTACTAAATGTCCAAGAGAGTACTTAGGAAAATTAGATCAAGAAATGTATGTTAAGTGCCTTCCAAATTACAATTTGTAAATAAATGCTTCTGGTTTAATCACATGGCAATTTATAGGGACATTTTGCTAAAAAGAATCACATTACAGTCTCTGACAAGAATTTGATAAAGATTGAGCCATATGGCTTGCTGCTTGAGTAGCTTTAGAGATTTCATTTGTCATTAATCTTTTTAAATACATGTTTTATTATCTTATTGAATGATTCTGTTTTTAAATATGCAATAAATTTTGAAATACTGTTTCATGGCCAAATCTGAAAATCTGTTTTCAGCCTTCAAATCCATCACTCTTTATGTCCTGATAATTTTACAATTTCCAGTGCTGGATAGCATGATGAACTCTTATTTTATGGAGAATATTTACTGCAGCTATTTTGTAGATTTATTGGCTTCAATGAGAGAAGAGAAGCCACAGCTCTTAGTGATTCTATGTACTGGTGCACACAGAGGCAGACGAGAGCTTGGCCCCACAGTCAGTTGGTAAGTCAATCCAGTCAAGTCAACCATCAATGTTGAGCCTGTGATTCAGATGTGATAGACATGAAAAGACAGATGAGTCAGGTTGGAGATGGGAAGTAATACAAAGGTACAGTGTTATGGCAGCAGGCTGTGTTCCTCAACAACTGTTTAATCACTTTTCTAAGACACATAGCTATCTTTTCCCTAATTATTTTGCATCTAGATGGGATGATGAACTAAGTTTACAAAAATGAAACAAGAGTTGAAAGGACATGAGCAACAAGTTTCAAGCATTTGAAACTTTTAAGTAGGGCTATCTCCTTGGACTTTGGCAGTTTCTTTTTCCCATGATCTGGAACACTTTCCACCACACAGGTAAGGACAACTATCTAGAAGTTTTGCAGAAGCAAGGCGGGAGGAACTTGGGATCCTGAATAACCTGACTGTCATGTTAGATAAATAAATTTCAATTAAAATTACTGGTTTGTTTGTGTGTGTGTGAGTGTGTGTGTGTTTTGGGGGGTGGTGGTGGAGCATCTTAAATTGTATCCTTTTTTACTTTACTTTATTTTATTCAATTTATTGGAGTGACATCTACATACAGTATATAAAAGCCCAGCAACTGGTACAGAACAACTGGAAAAACCAAAATGACCAGTTGACCAGTTGTTTTAATGCAAACTGACCACCAGGGGAAGGTGCTCAATACAGGAGTTTCCCCCAGGTGGTCAGTGTGCTCCCAGAGCAGGAGTGCAGCTTCCATTTCTATGGCAACTCTGAGCAGTGAGGAGCCTAGTGGTAAGGAGCGAGCAGGTGGGCAGTAAGGAGTGAGCAGGTGGGTGGTTATGAGGAAGGGGTTGGTCCTGGATTGTGAGAGAGATGTCGGTAGATGGACATTCCCTAAGGGGTCCTGGATTGAGAGACCAGATCTATCATAGGTTAATAAATTTTATAAGTTTCAGGTATACAATTCTATGATATGTCATCTTAATATTGTATTGTGTTCACCACCCAATGTCAAGTCTTTGTCTAGCACCATTTATTCTCCTTCTATCTTCTACCTACCCACATCCTCCTTTACCTTTGGTAGTTACTATACTGTTTTTTTGTGTGTCTATACATTTTTTTTTCCTTTGCTTAACCTCTTCACCCTTCTCATCCAGTCCTCAAAAATCTTCCCCTCTGATAGCTGTCAGTCTGTTCTCTTTACTTATGAATCAGTTTCTGTTTTGTTTATTTTGATCATTAGGTTGCACATGTAAGTAAAATCATATGTTGCTTCTCTGACTGGATAATTTCATGTTGCATAATACTCTCTAGGTCGATTCATGCTGTTGAAAAGAGGAGGAGCTCCTTACTTTGCATGGCTGAGTAGCATCCCATTGTGTAAATGTACCACTGCCTGTTTATCTGCTCAGCTGATGGGCATTTAGGCTACTTCCAAGTCTTGGTATTTATAAAAGTAACACTTCAATTAACATGGGGTGGATATATTCCTTTTAATTAGTGTTTCAGATTTATTTGGATATGTTCCCAGGAGTGGAATTGCTGGAAAAATGCAGTCCTATTTCTTTCTTTCTTTCTTTTATTATTATTATTTTTTGTGTGTGTGGTAACTGCATCCTGTTTTCCACCATGGCTGCACCAGTCTGCATTCCCCCCAACAAGCACAAGGTTTCCCTTTTCTCCACATTCTGGCAAATTCTTGTTTTTTGACTTATTGATGATAAGCATTCTGACATATGTGATGTGATATCACATCATTTTAATTTACATTTCCCTAATAATTAGTGATGTTGATCATTTTGTCATATGTCTATTGATCTTTTTTATTGTTTTATATATTACATATATTAGTGTGTGTGTGTGTGTGTGTGTGTGTGTGGGTGTGTGTGTGTGTGTATTCCCTTTTTTCCGCATTGACCTTCCCCCAGCTTCCTTTAACACCTTTCACATGCCCTCATCCCACCCTTCCAGGATCCTGTGTCCCTTGGTGTGCTTATAAGCATGCATATAAGTCCTTTTGTTGACCTATTTCTCACCATCCTCAACAGTCCCCAGCCTTCCCGCTGTAATTTGACATTCTATTTGATGCTTCACTTCCTCTGTATCTATCTTTTTATTCATCAGGTTATAATGACCTTTATTTTCCATAAATGAGTGAGACCATGCGGTATTTGTCTTTTTTTGCCTGGCTTATTTTACTTAGCATAATGTTCTCCAGGTCCATCCATGCTACTGAAAATGGTGAGAATTCCTTCTTTTATATAGCAGTGTAGTATTCCAATGTGTAGATTTATCATAGTTTTCTAATCCACTCATCTGCTGATAGGCATTTAGGCTGTTTCCAAATCTTAGCTGAGGTGAGTAGTGTTGCTATGATCAAAAGGTGCATATATCCTTTCAGATTGGTGTTTCTAGTTTCTCGGGATATAATCCTAGAAGTGGAATTTCTGAGTCAAATGGAATTTCAATTTTAAGTTTTTTGAGGAAACTCTATACTATTCTCCACAGTGGCTACACCAGTTTACAATCCCACCAGCAGTGCATGAGGGTTCTTTTTTTCTCTGCATCCTTGCCAACACTTGTCATTTATTGATATATTGATGATGTCATTTTGATAGGTGTGAGATGATACCTCATTGTCATTTTGATTTGCATCTCTTGAATAATTAGTGACTTTGAGTATGTTTTCATATGTCTCTTGGTCTTCCTTTTGTCTTTTTTCAAAAAGATTCTATTTCGGTCTGTTGCCCATTTTTTATTAGATCATTTATCTTCCTCTTATTAAGTTTTATAAGTTCCCTATAGATGTTGGAGATTAAACCTTTATCAGTGATAACATTTGCTAATATGTTCTCCCATACAGTGGGATTTCTTGTTTTGTTTATGGTTTCTTTTGCTATGCAAAAGCTTTTTATGTTGATGTAATCCCATTTGTTTATTTTATCTTTAGCTTCCATTGCCCTAGGAGCGGTATCAATGAAGAAATTGCTTTGGCATATGTTTGAGATTTATCTGCCTGTGGATTCCTCTAGTATTTTTATGGTTTTCCATTTTAAGTTTAAGTCCTGTATTTATTTTTAGTGAATTTTTGTATATGATGTAAGTTGGTAGTCTAGTTTCATTTTTTTTGCATGTATCTGTCCTATTTTCCCAACACCATTTATTGAAGAGACTGTCTTGACTTCATTTTATGTTCATGCATCTTTTGTCAAATATTAATTGAGCATAGTGGTTTGGGTCAATATCTGGATTCTCTATTCTATTCCTTTAGTCTATATGTCTGTTCTTGTGCCAGTAACAGGTTGTTTTGAGAACAGTGACTTTGAAGTACAGCTTGGAATCTGGTAGTGAGATCCCACCTAATTTATTCTTGTTTGTCATGATTGCTGTGGCTATTCGTGTTTTTTTTTGTGTGTGTGAGTTTTATTCTAGATGAATTTTTGGAGAGTTTTTTTGAAGTCTATGAAATATGTCATTGGTATTTTAATGGGGAGTGCACTGGATCTATAAATTGCTTTTGGTAGAATGGACATTTTAATGATGTTCTTTCTACCAATCCATGAACATAGCATGTTCTGCCATTTATTTACATCTCCCTCTATCTCATTTTTCAGTGTTCTGTAGTTTTTCACGTATAGGTCTTTTACCTCCTTAGTTAAGTTTATTCCTAGGTTTCTTAATTATTTTGGTGCCATGGTAAATGGGATTGCTTTTGTAGTCTCTCTTTCTGTAAGTTCACTATTTGGTGTATAAAAATTCCATAGATTTCTTGGCATTGATTTTGTATCCTGCTACATTGCCTAATTCATTTATTAATTATATTAGGTTTTTGATGGAGTGTTTTGTTTTGTTTTTATGTAAAATATAATGTCATCTGCAATAAGGAAAGTTTTACTTCTTCTTTTTCAATTTGAATGGATTTTATTTCTTCTTCTTGTCTAATTGCAATGGCTAATAATTCCAGTATTATGTCAAACAAGAGTGGTGAGAGTGGGCATCCCTGTCTTTTCCTGTCCTTAAAGGAAATGGTTTTAGTTTTTGCCCAGTGAGTATGAGATTAGCTGTGGGTTTATCATATAGAGAGTTTTTATCAAGAAAGGGTATTGGACGAAACCGGTTTTGGCTCAGTGGATAGAGCGTCGTTGTGGGGACTGAAAAGTCTCAGATTCGATTTCAGGCAAGGTCATGTACCTTGGTTGTGGGCACATCACCAGTAGGGGGCATCCAAGAAGTAGCTGATCGATGTCGCTCTCTCATCGATGTTTCTAATTCTCTATCCCTCTTCCTTCCTCTTTGTAAAAAATCAATAAAATATAATTTTGAAAAAAAAAGGTGCTGGATTTTGACAAATGCTTTTTCTGCATCAATTGATATGACTATATGATTTTTATCTCTCAATTTGTTAATGTGATGTATCATGTTAATTGATTTGCAGATATTGTATCATCCTTGCATCCCTGGGTTAAATCCTACTTGGTAATGGTGTATTGTCTTTCTGATGTACTGCTGGATCCGATTTGCTAGAATTTTGCTGAGGATTTTGGTATCTATTTTAATGAGGGATATTGGCCTGCAATTCTATTTCCTCATGTTGTCTTTATCTGGTTTTGGCATTAGGGTGATGCTGGCTTCATAGAATGAGCTTGGAAGTGTTCGTGCCTCTTAAAATTTTTGAAATAGTCTGAGGCGTATAGGTTTTAGTTCTTCCTTGAGTGTTCGGTAAAACTCCCCTGCGAAGCCATCTGGCCTCAGGCTTTTGTTTGCTGGAAGCTTTTTTGAGACTGCTTCAATTTCTTCGACTGTTATTGGCTTATTGAGATGTTTATATTCTTCCTGACTTAGTTTTTGAAGGCAATATTTTTCTAAGAATGTGTCCATTTCCTCCAGGTTGTCCAGTTTGCTGGAATAGAATTGTTCATAGTATTTTCTAACAATCCTTTGTATTGTCTCTTACCTGGGTCCTGATCTGAGCTGGGCCACGTCTCTGTCTATTACCTGGGTCCTGATCTGTGCTGAGCATGGGAAGTGAGGTATCCATGGAGGCAGGAGACTTCCCTCAGAAAGGGTGAAGGTTCAAACCCCTGAAGGGTTGAGGGGGTTGAGGGTCTGTGCCCTACTTGTATTGACCCCCAAGTTCTGAATAGATGCTTGATATGATTTGTATCTTCTTGAATTTTAAAAGACTTTGCCTATGACCCAACATATAGTCTATCTTTGAAAATGACCCTTGTGCACTTGAGAAGAATGTATATTCTGTGACTTTAGGCTGAATTATTCTGAAGATGTCAATTAATTCCATCTGGTTTAGTGAGTCATTTAAGATCAATGTTTCTTTGCTGATTATTTGCTTAGAGGATTTGTCCAATGGTGATAGTAGTGTATTAAAATTTCCTACTATGATTGTTTTGCTGTTGATCTCTCCCTTGATTTCCTCCAGGTGTTTTTTTTTTTTATGTATTAGGGTGCTCTAGATTGGGTGCATATATGTTTACCAGAATTACTTCTTCTTGTTATATTTTTCCCTTTAGTATTATGAAGTGGCCTCCCTTATTTCTTTTTATGTTCTTCACTTTGAGATCTAATTTGTCAGATATAAGTATTGCTACTCCAGCTGTCTATTGTCCTTCTCTATGTCCTCTGTGTAGAAGTATTTATTCAGTTTCTTTGCCCAATTCTTAATTGCATTGTCTATTGTTATTATGGTGTTGAGTTACAAAAATTCTGTATAAATTTTAGATATTAAGCACTTACTAGATCTGTCAGAGAATATGTTCTTTCATTCAGTGAGTTGTCTTTTCATTTTGCTGATGATTTTCTTTGCTGTGTCAACACTTTTTATTTTTGTGATTTTTTGTTTCCTTTGCCAGCAGTGATATGTTTTCAGAAAAAAATATTGTTATGATAAATGTCCAAGATTTTGCTGTATATATTTTCTTCTAGGGTTTTTATGTTTTTTAGTCTAACAATTAAGTCTTTAATTTATTTTGAGTTTATTCTTGTGTATGTTGTAAGAATGTAGGCTAAGTTCATTCACTTTTTTTTTTTTTTGGCATGTGTCCATCTAATTTTCTCTATAAAGAGATTTGTAAAGAGTTTATTTTTACCTATTGCATTTTTTGCCTCTTTTGTGAAATAGTAAGTGCATGTAAAGTCTTGAGTTTATTTCTGGGCTCTACTCTGTTCCATTGATCTACATGTCTGTTTTTATGCCAGTACCAGGCTGTTTATTTATTTATTTTTTAAATGTGTTTTTATTTATTTTAGAGAGAGAGGGAAGGAGAGGGAGAGAGATAGAGAGAATTATCAATGTGTGAGAGAAACATTGGTCAGGCTCCCTCCTGCACATAACCCAACCAGTTATCAAACCAGAAACATTCACAGTGCATGGCACACAGGACAACACTCAACCAACTGAGCCACATCAGCCAGGGACCATGCTGTTTTAATTACTACTAGAGGTCTGGTGCACATGGAGTCTTTCATCCTGGCTGGCAATCCAGGCCAATTGGGCCATCAGCTGGTGGGACTGCAGGAGTTTGGCTGGCCATGGGAGGTTGGCTGTGGAAACACACTGACAACCAGAGGGGAGCTCCTGTGTGGGGCATCTGCCCCCTAGTGGTCAGTGGACATCATAGCAATTGCTAGACCAGTCATTCAGTTGTAACAGTTGCTTATGCTTTTATATATATAGATGGTCTTGTAATAAAATTAGATATCAGGTAGCATGATTCCTCCAACGTTGTTCTTCTTTCTCAATATTGCTGTGACTATTAGGAATCTTTTGTGGTTCCATGTAAATTTTGGGGATACTTGCTCTAGTTCTATGAAATGCCATTGATATCATGAGAAGAATTGCATTAAATTTATAGATTGCTTTGGGTAGTACGAGTATTTTAATGATTTTAATTCTTCCTATCTATGAACCCAGTATATATTACTACTTATTTGTATCTCCTTTATTTATTTATTTTTCTTCAGTGTCTTATATCATTTTGCAGTATAGGTCTTTTACATTCTTGCTTAAATTTAGGTATTTTTTGAAGTAAGTGTGCATAGGATTATTTTTTAGCTTCCCTTTCTGATAATTTATTATTTGTATATAAATGGATATTATAGATATTTATCTTGTATCCTATTAACTTTAGTAGATATTTATTTTGTATCCTATTAACTTTTATGAGTTCATTTATCCATCCTAGTAGTTTTTATGGTGGAATTGTTAGAGTTCTCTGTATACAGTAAACTGTCATCTGCAAATAATGACAATTTTATTTCTCCCTTTCCCATCTGAATTCATTTTATTTCTTCTTCTTCTCTAATTGCTGTAGCTAGGACATTTAATACTATGTTCAATAATAATGGTGAGAGCTAGCATCCCTGTCTTGTTCCCAATCTTAAGAGAAACACTATGTTTCCTTCATTGAATATAACATTGGATGTGGATTTGTCTTATGTTACCTTTATCATGTTGAGGCATGGTCTCTCTATTCCCATACTGAGTTTTTATCATACATGCTGAATTTTATCAAAAGCTCTTTCTGCTTCTATTACTATTATCATGTGATTTGTATTCTTCATTTCTTCCTTTTGTTTATAAGTTGTATCATGTTTATTGATTTGCTGATATTGTACCAACCTTGTATGCCTGGAATAAATCCCACTTGGTTATTCTGTATGAACTTTTAAATGTACTATTGGATTGGATTTGCTAATATTTTGTTTTGGGTATTAGAATTTATGTTCACCAGGGTTATTGCCCTATAAATTTCTTTATTTGTAGTGTCTTTACCTCATATTTTGACTAGAAAAATACTGGCCTTGTGAAATGAGCTTGACAGTCTTTTCTTAAATTTTTGGAAAAGTTGAAGAATTACAGGTGTTAGTTCTTTAAATGTTTGGTGAAATTTAGATGCTTTGAAGCCATGTGGTATAGGACTTGTGTTTGTGGTGAAGCTTTATTTATTTTTTATTTTTTATCAGTGCTCTCAATTTCCCTGGTCATAATCTGTCTATTCATGTTCTCTGATTCTTCCTGATTGCATGTTTCTAGGAATGTATCCATTTTATCCAGATTATCCAATTTATTAGCATATAGTTGCTTGTAATATTCCCTTAGAATCCTTTATATTTATTTGGTGTCAGTTGTTGCTTTTTTCCCTTTCATTTCTGATTTAATATATTTAAGTCCTCTTTCTTTTTTTCAAAAGTTTTTCAATCTTGATTTGTGTGTTATATGCCTTTAATCTATGGTATTCTTATGTGTGAGTGATCTCCACAAAGTCCTGCTTTCACAAGCCTTGCTTAGCTCTGATATACTCATGCCTGTGGCTTCTTTTAAGAAGTAAATCAATCTCATATTTGGTCTTCCCCTTTTTGGGGTGACCTGTATTTTTATCAGCACTATAGTTTTCTTCCCCAAAGAGCCCTGCCTTCTTATGGTGTGTCCAAATTAGGGCAGCTTTAGTTTTGTTCCCTGTTTTACTAACTAGTGTTTTGAGATTAATTTTATGTCATATTTACTTGCTTATATTTCTGGTTTCCCAGGGCATCTCCTCTAATAATTCAAGTGAATCAAATTAACTTTACTAACAAAAGTCACTTGATTCAGATATAGATCAGTCTTCTTTTCAGTCAAGATTGTATAGTAGGTAAAAGTTGTGCTGGCCTTCACACATGACCACATAAAAATATAACTAAATTAGAGAAAAAATAATCACTGAGAACCACTTGAAGACTAGCTACTAGGGACTGTTTCAACTAAAGATATAAGGAAGTTACATTGAGACAAATAGAAGGGGCAAAGTTATGGGACAGGCAGGTTACTCAGTTACAATGTGGAGGTTAAGAAATGGGAAGGGTATATTGGTTGCTGAGATCAAGGGATCCCAGTCCCACACTGGACTCCAGAGTCCAGGACTTGAATGGCTAAAAGAAAAGACTCCATAATACTTGGATATAAAATCCAGTGGACATTGCATTTGTGTGAGGTGGAGAACTGCTGGAGATCCAGGGATTGAAGGTATTAAAGGGCTTGCACACAGAATCACATACTTCTTACTTTGAGCTCCAGAGTTGGATAAGCATCTAAACAAAGTTCCGGAAAATATGGGAGTAATTGAATTGACTGGCTTCAGGGAAAGGGCTGGAAGGGAAAATATAGGGCAGCTCCCTCTGGAAACAGAAGTATTGCAGATGTCACTCTTCCTTTGTTTAGCTAGCCCCGCACCAATCCAGCAACTATAGGTGAATGCTAAATTTGAACTCTCTATTAACTTAGCTATGGCTGTTTACCTTACACTAATGATTTTCTGTGATTCCCTACACCACCCAACAAACACACACACACACACCTATCCATAAACTCTTACTCTAATTTTTTCACACAACTGTTCTTTTTTTGGTTCATGCTATGGACTTTCTTACAATTTTTCAATGGGTCACATATCCCAAATAAGCAACAGTTGGTCTCAGCATGCCCCATTTCTCTTATTAAGCATCCCCTTGCCTGATGGAAGCTGGCATCAGTTCATAGCTTCACCTCTTCCAGGGATCCCCAAGCCTTTCAAATTAGTAAACTAACTGCAGAACAATTTGTAGTTCTAACCAGGTGGCCCCAGATTAGGAATAGGCAGTGGCTATAGTGGGCCTGTCTCAGAACCCCTCCCAAGAAGCCCCAGAATCTGTACACCTGTGTCCAGGTTTAGTCCAAACCAAAGAACTACCGCATCACTACAAATGACATACCCTAGGGCAGACTTGGCAAGATCTAGAACTCTGCTAAAGTAAATCTGCTCCACTTGGAGAGCCTGCACAAAACATTATGTGCTATAGACAAAGCTATTACTCACAACCAGCCAGCCTGAGTGTCAGCCCCACGTGCTAAGGCCCAACAGCAATAAAAAACTAAACTACAACAGGAGGGTACACACAACCCATAAAAGTAATACCTCTAAGCCTGAACCATTGAGCCCTATAGAATACCTATTACATAAGCCACTCTGCCAAGAGTAGTAAACATAGCAGATACAATTAATAAGTAGAAGCAAACACAGATAGTTAGTCAAAATGAAGAAGCAAGGAAACATATCCCAAGTGAAAAAGCAGATCAGGTGGAAAGAAAAATGGCGGCAGAGTAAACAGACACGTCTGGAGCTTTGTCGCTGGGCAAAAGGAGAGAGAGCGGCTGAGAGTCACACTGGGAGTGTTTGGTGGCAAGTTAAGAGCCAGTTATCCTCCAGGAGAAGTCGAGGCACTGCTGGACAGGGATCTCCCAGCTGGGCAGCCCCACTGCCAAGGGGTTTTTGCCCGCCCGAGCCCCCAGCATGAACTCGGAGACCCTGCCATCTTTCAGAGGGAGGTAGATGTCTGCAGCCATCTGAAGCTGGCAGCTGTGCACACATCAAGCAGCTGGGGACCCGGGGACCCAGAGCTCCGTTCTCCAATCGGCACGGACACGCAGCGGACTCAGAGATCCACGGTGCACACTGTGAGGTCAGACTGCGCCTGGGATAAGAGGGAGGTCTGGAAGCTGCGACTGACGGAGGCACCCCGAGCAGCCAGGGACACAGAGCACGGCTTTCCAGGCAGCGCGGATGCGCGGGCGCAGAGCAAGAAAGGGTCAGATTTCGCCCGGGTCGGGGTGAGGTCTTTTACGCCCGCACAACAGAGATGCGTGTGCCTTGGGAGCCTGGCTTCGGGAAAGCTGCCGCTGGAGAGGTTCCCAGAGGTGGTCAGGGCGTGATCCCTAAGTGTGGAGGCAAACCCTCTGAGCTGTTGATGGAGGAGAGCTCTGGAAAACGACTCCTTTTTTTTTTCTTCTTTTTTTTTTTTCTTTCTTTCTTTCTTTCTTTCTTTCTTTCTTTCTTTCTTTCTTTCTTTCTTTCTTTCTTTCTTTTTCTTTCTGGGGCAGAAGGACAGCCAGGGAGTTATTACAGTGTCCCGGCTGCAAAACCCCCACAAACTGGCTTTGAGAACGACAGAGTAGCAGGATCTGAGCACAGCCTAGAGAGGTACCCTGCTTTGTCTCAGAGATCAATTCTGAACCACTGCCACCCAGTGGATGACACACAGAATAATAGTGGAAGTGAAGGAGCATCCTAATTTTTTTTCTTTTTTTCCTTTTCCTTTTTTTCTTTCTTTTTTTATCTTTATTTTATTTTTCATTTTCACATATTTTAATTAAAAGACCATTTTTTTTCTTTCCGTATCAATTGATTTTTCCTTTTTAACTATAGCATTTTTGTTTTAAACTAGTATTATTATTTAATATTAGTACTTTACTTCTTGGAAAAAAAAGTGTCATTTTGTTTTCTATTTATTTTATTTTGGGATTAGAGTTCTAAATTCTATTTTCATCTTTCCTTTAGTATAATATTAGTCCAACTGAACTCTACCTTTATGCCAACACCTTACTCCTAATTTTCCCCATTTTGTTGTCTTAGTTCTCTTTCCCTTTTCCAACTTTAGATTCTCCCTATTCTTTCTCTTTACCTAGTTAAAATTTCACTCCATTTATATATCTAATTTCAAATCCCCTACTACAAATACACACAAACCTCTCTCTTCTTGCCTTCACTGGCCAAAAAGTTGTTTTTTTCTCTAAGTCCTTTTGTTGCTGTTTGCCTAAAAAGTGATTATATCGATTTTTTGAAATTTTTTGTGAGATTCTTTTAATTTATTCTACTTGTTTTATTTTGCTTTTTGCTTGCTTTGTTTTCTAACTCTCTTTTCCCTCACCTCCCTCAATACCAGTTGCTATTTGCAGTTTACATTAAGCTCTAGATATTGGTTGCTGGCCTTTATTGGGATTGGTGACGGTTCTATTGGAGTTGTCCCTTGACATCTATATTTTGTTCCCTCTTTCTCTCTTATACACTTTCTTTTCTCTCTGACTTTTTTTCTTCCTCTTTCCTTCTCCTTTTTATTTTCTTATTTTATTGTATTTTATTTTTTAGTTCATTCATTTATCTTTTTTTTTTCTTTTTTCTCTCGCTCTCCCAATTTGATTTGGCATTCCTTTCTTTTCTTTTTTCCTCATTTTCCTCTTCCTCTTTTTCTATTTACCCCTAATTTATCCTTCATTGGTGGTCACCTTATTTGTGATTATTAACATCCTCAATACATTTCTACTCAGCGCCTTGTGTGCTGTACCTAGTCGTGTTGTAGTTTGTGCTTCTCAATCAACGTTGGAGAGAGAACTATATAGCCAGACACCCGGAGAAGAAAGACCATGGGCAGAAAAAGAAACAGCCCACATAAGACAGAAAGGCAGGTTTCACCAGAAAAGGAAATAAACGAAATAGAAGCAGAAACAAGCCTGTCAGAGAAAGAGTTCAGAGAAACAATCATAAGCTGGTTGAAAAGATTGGAAGGCAAATTCAACAATATGGGTAAGAGCCTAAAGGAAGGGAAGAAGAGCCAAGAGGAAGGGAAGAAGAGCCTAGAGGAAGTGAAGAAGACCATAGAGGAAGTGAAGAAGCAGCAAGAAGAAACGCAGAAGAAACTAGATGAGGTGCAGAATAAACAAGAAGAAATGAACAATGACATCACTGCTATAAAGAACTCAACAGAAAGCATCAAAAGTAGACTAGAAGAAGCAGAGGACAGGATAAGTGAGCTTGAAGACACGGTAGGAAAAAATACCCAAGTACAGCAGCTTCTAGAAAAAAAAGTTAAAAAGCAAGAGGAGAGCCTAAGGGAACTTTGGAATAACAGGAAACAAAACAACATCCTTATAATTGGAGTTCCAGAAAGAGTGGAACCTGAACAAGGATTAGAGAATGTGTTTGAACAAATAATGACAGAAAATTTCCCCAGTATAGAAAAGAAAAAGTCCACACAAATCCAAGAAGCTCACAGAGTTCCAAGCAAAATGTACCTCAACAAACTGACACCAAGGCACATTGTAATTAAATTGGCAAACACTGATGACAAAGTAAGAATCTTAAAAGCAGCCAGAGAGAAACAGAAAGTTACCTACAAAGGAACTCCCATAAGACTAGCTACTGACTTCTCAACAGAAACGCGTCAGGCTAGAAGGGAATGGGATGAAACATACAAAGTCATACAAAGGAAGGGTCTGAATCCAAGAATACTGTACCCTGCAAGACTCAATCAAAATTGAAGGTGAAATCAAACTTCGCAGACAAAAATGGACTAAGAGAATATATTACCACCAAACCAGCAATGCAAGAAATGTTAAAGGGTCTGCTGTAATAAAAAGAAATAGGAAGCAAAGAAGGAGCCCAGGGGTAAGGACTAAAAATGGCAACAGATAAGTACTTATCAATAATAACGTTAAATGTAAACGGATTAAATGCTCCAATCGAAAGACATAGGGTAACCAATTGGATAAGAAAACATAATCCATATATCTGCTGCCTGCAAGAAACCCACCTCAGGAAAAGAGATGCACACAGATTGAGGGTGAAGGGATGGAAGATGGTATTTCAGGCAAATGGAAATGAAAAAAAAGCTGGGGTTGCAATACTTATATCTGACAAATTAGATGTCAAAGTGAAGGACATAATAAGAGATAAAGAAGGCCACTTCATAAT
>PVJN01013735.1:0-48169 GCA_004026805.1 Lasiurus borealis
CAGGCAAAAACCCTTTGCGGTGGGGCTGCCCGGCTGGGAGAGCCCCGTCCAGCAGTTCCCCGCCTTCTCCTGGAGGATAACTGGCTCCCAACTTGCCTCCAATCACTCCCAGTGCGACTCCCAGCCGCTCTCTCTCTCTCTGCCCAGCGACAAAGCTCCAGGTGCGTCTGTTTACTCCGCCGCCATTTTTCCAACCTCCATAATTGCTTTTAGTTAAAGTTTAATTTTAGACCATCCTTTGTGATACTTTAGGTCTCTGAGTTTTCAAGACCACCATGCAGCCTTCCCTGAGCTTGTCAGTCTGGTAAGCTTGTGATCCCTTTTGTCCACACGAGCCACAACCATAAAGTTAACTTTTGCTCTAACCTTACCCCTAATCCTAGCCCTAAGACTACACCTAACCATAACCTTAACCCTAATCTTATCCTTAACCAAAAACCTAACCCTAACCCTAACCCAAACCCTATTCCTAGGAATAACTCTAGTGATAACCCTGATCATAGCCCTAACTCTAACCTTACCCCAAGATCTAAGCCTAAGCCTAAACCTAACCCTAATCTAATGCCAGCCCTAAACTTAACAATAACCCAAGCGCTAAACCTAACCCTATCTCTAACCTAATCCTAACATTACCCCTAACACTAGACCTAACCCAAATCCTAACCCTAGCCATAATACTAACACTAACCCTAATACTACCTAAACACTAGCCATAACTCTAAACCTGACTTTAGCCCTAATATTACCCCTAATCCTAGCCCTAACCATACCCTAAACCAAACCCTAGGCGTAACTCTAACTGCAAATCTAACCTTATACCTAACCCTAAACATAGCCCTAAGCCTAACACAAGCCCTAATCCTAACCCTAGCCCTAACACTAACAACTAACTCTAATTCTAGCTCTAAACCTAAATCTAATCCTAACTATAGATATAAATCTAAGCTATCCCTAAACTTTACCTTAAACCAAACCGTAGCACTAGACCTAATCTTAAACCTAACCCAAGTCCTAACCCTAAGCCTATACCAAGCCTAACCCTAACACTAGACCTAAACCTAAACCTAACCTAGTCCTAATCCTAACTCTAACCCTAATACTAACCATAGCCCTAGCCATAACCCTAATCCTAACACTTACTCTAAACCTAGTCCTAACTCTAAACTAAGGCCTACCCCTAAACCTAAATCCCAGCTCTAACCTTAACACTAACCATAGCCCTAACACTAACACTGGCCTTAATCCTAACACTAATCCTAGACCTGCCCCTAACCCTAGGCTTAATCCTAGCACTAAATCTAATACTATCTCTAACTCTAACCATAACCATCATCCTTGTCCTAACACTAACCAGAATGCTAAACCTAATCATAGCCCTAAACAAAACCCTAACACTAGCCCTAACCTCAGTTCTAAACCAAACCCTATCCCTAGCAAGAATCCTAACAATAACCCTAAATCTAATAATACTACTAACAGTAAGATTTACCATCCTCTAACCCTAAACCTAAACCTTGCCCTAGCTCTAAGCCTAAACCTAGACCTATCCCTAATAATAACCTTCACCATAGCATTAAATATAACCCTACAACTAGCCCTAAGCCTAAACCTAACCCAAACCCTAAACCTCACCCTAACACTAACCCTAACCCTAAACCAAAATATAGCCCTAGCCATAACCCTAGATATAATCCTAATGATAACCATAACCATAACCCCACACTTAGCACTAAGCTTGTCCCTATGCTTAATTCTAATCCTACCCCTGACTTTAAGGCTGATCTTAGCCCTAAACCTAACCCTAATCCAACCTCCAACAATAGCCTTACCTCCTAACCTTAGCCCTAACCTTAACCCTACTTGAACACTAGTCATAACCCTAAACTCAAACCTTGCCCTAACCTTAACCCTAATCCTAACCCAAACCCTACCCCTAGCCATAACCCTAACAATAACCCTAATCATAAACATAACTCTAACCCTACCCCAAGCCCTAAGCATAAATTTAAGCCTAAACCTAACCCTTAACCCTAGCCCTATCACCAGCCCTAACCCTAGCTCTAACTCTAACACTAAATGTAGTCTAAATCTAGACCTAACCTATCCCTAACCCTAAATCAAACCATACTAGTTCTAACCCTAACCCTAGCCCTAACCCTAACCCTATCCCTAACTTCAACTCTAATATTAGCCCTAATCCTAGCTCAAACTGTAGCCATAGCCCTAACTCTAAGCGTAGCCCTAACCTTAACTTTAGTCCTAGCCTTAACACTAATCCTAACCATAATCATAAGCCTAGTCCTACACATAAACCAAACTCCAACCATAACCACATCCCTAGCCCTAACTATAAAAGCTAACCCTAACCATAGTTCTAGCCTTAGCCCTAAACATAACCCTAATGATAACCTTAACTCTCACCATGGACTTAAACCTAACCCTTGTCCTAAACCTTACAATGACACTAACACTATCCATAATCCTAAACTTAAACCTAGCCCTAATCTCTAGGTGATTACAATATGCATGGAAGGAAGCAGATGTTATCCTTGAAGCTAACCCTAATCCTAGTGCTAAATCTAACCTTAGCCCTAATCCTAAACCTAACTCTAACCTTGATCCTAAACCTGGTCCTAACACTAGTTCTAACCCAATCCTAGCTCTAATCCTACCCTAAACCTAGCTCTAACTCTAACCATAGTCATAGCACTATACCCAGACCTATCTCTAACCCTAATCCTAACTCTAAGCCTACCCCTTATCCTAATGCTAACTCTAACCCTAACCCTAAACTTACCTCTAACCATAACATTAACCCTAACTCTACTCCTAACTCTAACCCTAATAAACACAACTCTAACCCTAATCATAACACTAGCCATAGCCCTAGTTCTAACCATACCTTAATATTAGCCTTAACCCTAAACCTAACCCTAATTTTTATCATATTCTCAACCCTAACCCAACCATAACATCTAACCCTAATATTAGAGCTAACTCTAGCCCTAATCTATACCATATTCTAATCCTAGCCTTACCCTTAACCCTAGCCCTAACATTAACCCTATCTGTTCAGATGATTACAATGTGAAGCCAAGGACACAGTGCTCACATGAACCCTAAAACTAACTCTAAGCCTAATTCTAACCTTAACTCTCTTGGTGATTATGATATGCATAAAAAGACACAGACACTTTCCTATGCTAAACCTAACCCTAATCCTAGCGCTAATTCCAATTCTAGCCATATCCCTAGATCTTGCCCTAACCCTAACACTAATATAACCCTAACCATAATCCTAGCCAGAGCCCTAAATTAACCCTAAACCTAACCAATATCCTAACATGTCAGGTAATTCCAATGTGCAGCGAAATACATAGAAACTAACTCTAATCCAAGCCATTAACCTACCCCTAATTCTATCCCTAACCTTAACTCAGGACCTAAGCCTAACTTTAGCCAGAATGCTAATGCTAATCCAATGCTAAAACCCATTCCTAACTCTAGCCCTAGCCCCTGCCTTAAAAGTAATTCTAACCTATCCTTAACCCCAAAACCTAACCCTACCCCTAAATCTTTCCCTAATTTTCACCTGAGCCCTCCACCAAACCCTAATCCTAAACCTAACATTAATCTAACCCTATCTATAATCCTAATTTTAACACTAGCTCTATCACTAAATGTAGCCCAAGCCTTAACCCTTATCATAGCCCTAAAACTATACCTAACCTTAACCCAAACCCTAGCTTTAACCTTAACCCTAATCCTAAATATAACCCTAATCTTAACCCCAATCTTACACCTATTTTTAGTACTAACCCATCCCTAAATGTATCCCAAACCCTAATCCTAACTCTAGCCCTAAACCTAAACATAGCCCTAGACCTAACCATAACATTAACCCTATCCTGACCCTAACCTTAACCCTAACCCTGTCTTCTAACTCCTAAACCTAGACCTAGCCATAATTGCAACTCAAACCCTAAACCTAACACTAGCCCTTGCTCTAATCTTACAACTAACATTTTCCATAATGGTAGCCCTAGTCATAACTGTAAGCCTAGCCATAACCCAAACTCTAATCCTAGCCCTAAACTCATCCTTAATCCTTACTCAGGCCTGAGCCCTAATGCTAACCCCAATCCTAAAGGTAACCCTAAGCATAACCGTAGTTCTAACTCTAACACTAACCATGTTCCTAACGATAGCCAAGGTCCAACCCTAACCATAGTTCAAACCTACCCCTAAATCTATCCCTAACCCTAATTCAGGTCCTAGCCCTAACCTTAGCCAGAATGCTAACCCTAACCCTAACCCTAACCCTAACCCAATGCTAAAAGCTAACCTAAACCTAGGCCTAACCCTAGCCTAAACCCTTATACTAACCTAACCCTAAAACTAACCTAAGTCCTAATTATAAACCTAAACCTAATTCTAACACTAGCCTAATACTAAACCTAGACCTAGCCCTAATCATAACAGTAACCCTAACTCTAACCTTAGCCCTAGTCTTATCCATAACACTAACCCAACCTTAAGTCATAACCCTAAATCTAGCCCTAGTCTTATCCATAACCTTAACCCAACCTTAAATCATAACCCTAACTCTAGCCCTAGTTTTAGTTCTAAACCTAACCCTAAACTAAGCCCTTACATAACCTTGAAACCTAGCCCTAGACCTAGCCCTAACCCTAACCCTAACATAATCCTAAACCTAATCCTACTTGTAGCCCTAACCTTACCCATAAACCTAACCTTTACCTGAACATGTCAGGTGATTCCAATGTGAAGCAAAGGATGCAGATATAACTCTAACCTAGCCCTAAGCCTACCACTAACCCTAACCCTAGCTCTAGCCCTAATCCTAAACATAGCCCTATTCCTAACTCTAGACCTAGACCTAATCTTAGAATTAACTCTAATCCTAATTTGAATCCTTTTCCTAAACCCAAGCTTAGACCTAACCCTAAAAATAATGGGAACCCTAGCCCTAACACTAATTGTAACCTTAACCTTTACCTAAACCTAAAACCTAACATTTATTCTAGCCCTAGCCCTATCCCTAACCAAAACCTTAACATAACCCTACCCTAGCCCTACTACTAGCCCTAGCCTTAAATGTAACCCTAACCTATGCTTAACCCTAACCCTAGCCCTTGCCATAATCTTAACACTAACCCTAACTCTAATGGTACCCTAGTCATAACCTTAACTCTAGCCCTAACCTTATCTCTAACTCTATCCATAACCATAACCATAACTCTAACTCCCCAGGTGATTCCAATGTGCATCCGAGAACCTAGATACTAACCCAAACTCTAACACTAACCTCATCACTTACCTGAGCACTAGTAATAACCCTAACCTAACACTAATCCTTGCTTTAGTTCTAACCTTAACCCTAAACCTAAACCTAACCCTAGCTTTACAGTTAGGGCTACCTAACTGTAGCCCTAAACCAACACTAAAATCTAACCCTAAACCTCAGCCTAGCCCTAGCCATAAAGATAAACATAACCTAATTGTAACACTGACCCATGATAATGCTAACACTAATCTTATCCTTAGCCCTCACTCTACCCTAACAGTAATATTCATCCTAACCCTATCCCTAATCTTAACATTAACCCTAACCCTAGCCCTAGCCCTAGCCCTAACCCTAATGTAAGCTGAATCCTAACTCTAGGACTAGTCCTAACCATAACCTTAACCCTAGCCCTAATGCAACCCTGAAGACTAACCCTAACCTTTGCACAGGACCTAGCCTAACCATAGTTCTAACACAACAATAACCCTAGTCCTATCTGTAGCTTTAACCTTAACCTTAAACCTGTTATCCTCACAGACCAGGTGATTCCCATGTGCAGCAAAGGACACCAACACCAACAACACCAACCCTATCCCTAACCATAATCCTAGCCCTAAAACTACCCATAAATTTACCTCAAAACTTAGTTCTATCCTAACTCTAACCCAAAACCTAACTCTAGAGAGAAACCAAGATGGTGGCATAGGTAAACACCTAAACTGCTGCCTCACACAACAATATCAAAACTACAACTGAAAGACAAAACAGAAACCACATAGAACCACAGGGAAGCTGGCTGAGTGAAAATTCTACAACTAGAAGGAAAGAGGAAAGGACATTGAGAATCAGAGGAGCTGCAAAAGGCTGAGCTATGAAGACACGCGAGAGCATGGAGAGAGTGTGGGTTATGCTTAGCTTTATGGTCGGGCTGAGTGCGCCGCTAGCTTCCTCAAGTGGGATGGAGACAGAAGTTCTCGACTGCACTGAACTCCAACGTTAACACTAACCTTGTTTGAGTTTCTGGGAACCCAGATTCATTCAGGGAGAAACTGGACTGCCAGGAAAAGAGAAAGCACACTGAGACTCAGGGGAACTGTGAGGGAGAAGTCTGGAGGCATGTGCGTGCAGACAGTACTGACTGCTGAGTGCACAGTTGGCAGAGTGTGTGGCTGGCTTTCTAAAGTAGGAGGAAGATGGAAGCTCCCGACTGTGCTGAACTCCAATTCTGGGCGAGATACTGGGAACCCAGACTCATTCAGGAAGAAACTGGACTGTCTGGCAGTGGGCAAAACTCAAGGGAGGCTCTCTCTCAGAGGTGCTACAGTGATTACTGAGGGACACTGAGACCCAGGGACCTCATAGGGCAGAGATGATAGGAAGCCAAGACTGTCTGCTCTGCCCTGAGACTCCACCCCATCCAGGCTGTGCACAGAGGCTTTTGCAATTTTGCAAGATTTTTTCCCTTATTTTATTTTTTTATTTAACAAATCTTTATTGTTCAGATTATCACAATTGTTTCTCTTCCCCCCCCCATAGCTCCTCTCCACTGCTTCCCACCCCTCCATCTGCCCATACCACTCCCTCCATTGTCCTCATCCATAGGTATATGATTTTTGTCCAGTCTCTCCTGCACCCCCCCCTCACCCTTTTCCCCCTGAGAATTGTCAGTCCACTTCCTTTCTATGTCCTATTATATTCACCAGTTTATTCTGTTCATTCTATTATGAACAGTGTATTTTTAATTTCTAGTTGGTCCTTTTTCATCTCCTCTTGGGTCTCATTAAATTTATCCATCTTTTCTAGGAAATTTTTGAAAAACCCTATAACCGGGTTTTGAACTCTATATCCAGTCATTTGCTTTTCTCCATTTATTTTGCTTGTGATCTGTTTCTTTGTCTCCACATTTTTGCTGCTTCCCTGAGTTGGTAGAGTAGCTTTGTATGCTAGGTGTCCTATATGGCCCAGTAGTTTCGCCTCCCTAGTTACCTGAGGTGGACACTCTTGGTGCACCCCTTTGTGGACTGTGTGTACAGCCTTGTTGTAGTTAAGCCTTGATTATTGTTGGTATCACTGGAAGGAATTGACCTCCAAGCTAATTGGTTGTGAGGATCAGCTGTGTCTATGCAGGGAGAACTTCTGTGCTGGATTCAACCTTATGATACAAGACTTGAAAAATTGCAAAAGCCTCTGTGATCAGCTTGGATGGAGCCAAGTCTCAGGGCTGAGCAGACAGCCTTGGCTTCCTGTTAGCCCTGCCCTATGCTGTATCCCTCAGTAATCGCTGCAGTACTCCCTGCGCACTCACATTTGCATGCTTCCAGGCCTCTGCCTTTCCAGCTCCCCTGAGTTTCCATGCACTCTGGGACCCGTATGAGTCTGAGTCCCCACAGTCTCACCTGAAACTGGGGTTCAGTGCAGTCAGAAGTAGATTTCAGCGCAGGTAGAAGGTTCTGTCTTCCTCCTGCTAGAGAAAGCCAGTGGGACAATCAGCAGTCAGCCGTCTGTGTGTGCACTTGCACTTGCATGCCTCTAGGACTCTGGCTTTTACAGCTCCCCTAATTTTCCATGCACTCGTCTCTTTTCACAACAGTCCAGACTCCTCCCATATGAGTCTTGCACAGAATTGGGGTTCAGTACAGTCAGAACTGGAGTTCAGTGCAGTCTAGAGTTTTTGTCTCCCTCCCCAAAGAGGAAGCCAGACAGGCACTCTGCTGCCTGTCCTCTCTACACGTGTGTCTCCATACCTCAGGTTTTTGCAGCTACGCCAAGTCTCCATGAGCCCCTCTCTTTCCTTCTAGCTGTAGAATTTCCACTCAGTCAGCTTTCCTGTGCTTCTGGATGATGTCTGTTCTGTCTTTTAGCTGTAGTTTTGAAATTGTTCGAGGCAGCAGTTTAGGTGTTCACCTATGCCACCATCTTGGTTTCTCAACAATTTTGCAAGTCTTATCCCATAAGGGTGTCTCCAGCACAGAAATTCTCCCTGCATAGACACATATGATCCTTACAGCTAATTGGCCTGGAGGCCAATTCCTCCCAGTGATAGCAACAACAATCAAGAATTAACTACAACAAGGCTATACACACAATCCACAAGGTGTACACCAAGAGTGTCCACCTCAGGTAACTGAGGAAGCTGAGCCACTGGACCCTATAGGACACCTAGCACACAAAGCTACTCTACCAACTCAGAGAAGCAGCAAAAATGTGGAGACCAAGAAACAGATAACAAATGAAATAGAGGAAAGCAAATGACTGGATATAGAGTTTTAAACCACGATTATAAGGTTTTTCAAAAATTTCCTAGAAAAGATGGATACATTTAGTGAAACCCTTGAGGATATAAAAAATGACCAACTAGAAATTAAACATACACTGACTGAAATAAAAAATATTATACAAAGACCTAACAGCAGACTAGAGGAACAGAAGAATCAAGTCAAAGATTTGAAATACAAAGAAGCAGAAACCACTCAATCAGAAACGCAAAATAAAAAAGAATTCAAAAATATGAGGATAGTGTAAAGAACCTCTGGAACAACTTCAAGCATACCAACATCACAATTATGGGAATACTGAAAACCTATTTGAAAAATAATGACTGAAAACTTCCCACACCTGGTGAAAGAAATACACTTACAAGTTCAGGAAGCACACAGAACCCCAAACAAAACAAATCCAAAAAGGATCACACCAAGACACATCATAATTAAAATGTCAAGAGCAAAAAACAAAGAGAGAATATTAAAAGCAGACAGAAAAAAAAACACAGTTAATTACCTATAAGGGAGCATATGATTGTCAGCTGATTTCTCAACAGAAACTATGCAGACCAGTTGGGAGTGGCAAGAAATATTCAAAGTGATGAATAGTAAGAATCTATAACTAAGAATGCTCTACTTAGTGAAGCTATCATTCAGAATTGAAGGGTAGATAAAGAGCTTCACAGATAAGAAAAAGCTGAAGGAGTTCATCAACACCAAACCAGTATTATATGAAATGCTGAAATGTACTTTTTAAGAAGAGGAAGAAGAAGAAAAAAGTAAAGATAAAAATTATGAACAACAAAGTGACAACATATACATATCTATCAATAAGTTAATCTAAAAATCAAGTGAATTAAAAATCTGATGAACAGAATAAAGTGGTGAATATAATAGAATCAGGTGCATAGAAAGGGAGTGTACTGACAATTCTCAGGGGGAAAAGAGTGTGGGGAGAGTGAGGGAAAAGACTGGACAAAAATTGTACACCTATGGATGAGGACAGTGGGGAATAATGGCAGAGGGCAGAGTGAGAACTACATGAAGGGGAGTTATGGCAGGAAAAAGAGGAACAATTGTAATAATCTGAACAATAAAGACTTATTAAATTAAAAAAAAACTAACCCTAATTCTAACCATAGACCTAGACCTAATCTTAACATTAACCCTAACCCTAATCTGACCCCTATCCATAAACCCAAATTGAGACCTTATCTTAAAAACTTAACCCAAGCATAAAACCTCACCCTTATACTAGTCCTAACTAGTCCATAACCCTAACCCCAATTCTCCAGGTGATTCCAATGTGCATCCAAGGACCCTTATGCTAAACCTAACCTACCACTAATCATAACCCTAAAACTTACCCAAGCCCTAGCAATAATCCTAACCCTAGGACTAACCATAGCCTTAGCCATAAACCTAATACTAACTCCAATCCTAATTCTAACCTTAACCCTAACCCTAACCCTTTTTTTTTACTTTAAATTCTTTATTGTTTAAACTAGTGGCCTAGTGCACAAAATTCATGCACTGGGGGGGGGGGTGCTGTCTCTCACCCTGGCCTGCACCATCTCTAATCGAGGATCCCTCAGTAGATGTCCAACTGCTGGTTTAAATGGCAGTCGGACATCCCTCTCGAAATCTGGGACTGCTCACCTGCTTGCCTGTCTGATTGCCCCTAACCACTCTGCCTGCCTGCCTGCTTGCCTCCAACTCCCCTGCCCCCACCAGTCTTCTCACCCTCAACTTCCCCCACTGCTGGCCTGCTCGCCCTCACCCGCCTGATTGCCCCCAACTGACTCCCACCGATGAGCTGCTCACCCACAACTGGCCCCCACTGCTGGCCTGTTCAGCCCCAACTGCCCCTCCCCACTGGATTGATTACCCCCAACAGCCCCTCCCTACCTGCTTGATCATCCACAACTACCATCCCATCCTGGCCGGATCACCCACAACTGCCTACCTCTCTTGGCCCCTAACTGCCTCTACCTTGGTTCTGCCACCATGGCTTTGTCCAGAAGAACATTCAGAAGATCTTCTGGAAGGTGTCCCAGTCTAATTAGCATATTACCCTTTTATTAACATAGATAGAGGTCTGGTGCATGGGTGAGAGCCAACTGGTTTGCCCTAAAGGGTATCTTGAATCAAGGTTGGAGTTCCCTTGGGGGGCAGGGCAGCCTGGGTGAGGTCTGTGGTAGTTTGCAGGCTGGCCACACTGCCATTGGGCTGGGGGTCCCCACTGGGGATGGTTCCGGCCTGAGCAAGGGCCTGGGGCAGTTTGCAGGCCAACCACACCCTCATAGGGTGAGGGTCCCTGCTGGTGGGGGACATAGCCAGCCTGGGTGAGGGGCTAAGGGCCGTTTTCAGGCTGGCCACATGCTCTTCAGGGTGGGGATCCCCTGGTGCCTGGCCAGCCTGAGTAAGGGGCTGAGGGTTATATTCATACTGGCCATGACCCCAGCAGGGACCCTCATCCTGATGTGGTGTGGCCTTAGTGAGGGGCTGAGAGCCATTTAAGTCCCCTCTCTCAGCAGCTGGCCCAAGCAACCCAACCCTCCTGCGCACTCAGGCCAGCTCCATGGTTGCTGCCCATAGGTTCCTCCTTCAGCAGCCAGCTCAAGCCTCCCACCCGCTCCAGCTGGCTCTGGCCATTGCCATCTTTATCCCACTAATTTGAATATTCTCTCTTGATTGGCTTTGGGCATCACACAGTGATGGTCAATTACCATATTACTGTACTCTTTTATTAGATAGGATGAGTATTGGCCCTTTTCTACAAATGAGGAAAACAATTCTCAAAGAG
The DNA here is from genome assembly GCA_004026805.1 of Lasiurus borealis. NCBI lineage: Eukaryota > Metazoa > Chordata > Mammalia > Chiroptera > Vespertilionidae > Lasiurus > Lasiurus borealis. The sequence goes on from PVJN01013735.1 coordinate 11,375, forward strand.
CAGTTAACTTGCCAAGAACATACAGCTGGTGAAAGACAGAGCTGAATTCACACCTAGGTTTATCCCTTTTTCTACTGTTCCAGTCTAGTGGGTGATGTGATTCAGCAGGCAGAGCCAACAAGGTGGAAGATGGGGAAGAAACAAGCCTACATGGAGCCAGGTGATTCCTAGCTTTGGAACTACAAGAAGCTTGACTACAGTAACTTAGAATTCAGAGCCCTAAACAGCTCCAGTGTATTGGGGGCACTGCAGTCCATTATCCAGAGGAAGTAGCATTTATGGGGTCAAACGGGTGAAATAGGGTTTAGGGTTAGCACCACAGGCTGTATGCCACTGTGTGCCAGGTACGAAGCTAGGCACTTCTCTGTTACTATTTTTTCATCCATTCAGGAAAGTGACCACCAGCCAGCGCTCATTAGAGTTGCTGATAAAAGCCTTCTTATCCTTTTTTGGGTCAGAACTTACCCCCAGATGGGGTGAGGCTGAGGCTGACCAGCAGCAAGCCCCAGCTGTTAGGAGCAGAGGAAGGCAGTGTCAGGAGCCAGGCCCAAGAACCCCCACTTGCATTTCAGCCTGGCCCTGGCACTAGCCCAGATTCCTCAGACCTCTATAGCAACCATCTACACTAATAAAAGAGGAACATGCAAATTAACCATCACTCCGCTTTGCCTACCAGCCAATCAGAGCAAGTATGCAAATTAACTCAACAAAAATAGTGATTAATTTGCATATACAGTGGTACCTCGAGATACGAGTGCCCTAACATACGAGATTTTTGAGATACGAGCCATCTAGAGAGCGATTTTTGCTTTGAAATACGAGCAACATTTGAGATAGGAGTAATCGCGCAGATCAGCCAGCTGCACATGACCCACCAAGTTTACCGAGACTCGAGCGTCTCATAGTTTCCCACGCCTCAAGGTTATGGAACAAATTAAACTCGTATCTCGAGGTACCACTGTATAGGCACAGAGTGAAGACTGAAGACAGTATACAAGGAAGAGAGAGGGAAAGCAGAATGTGGGGCAAGGGCAGCGGTGGCAGTGGGAGGGAAAGTGCGGGGGGGTCCGGGGGGGAAGCCTGCCTTGGTGGGTTTTGCTCCCTTCTCTCTCTCAGGCCACAGGAAGCTCTATTCTTACAGGAAACTTCCTGCAATGGGCCTCTAGTCTTATATAAAAACTGCTGTTTGAAATTTTAACCCTGCTATTTTGGCTTCTGCAAACACTTCCTTGCTTAACTAATAAGGAAAATAAGACTACTCCCATTCCAGAGAGGTCATAAACTATACCCCAGACAGAGTTGTCAGTGCTGGCACCAGGCTAGGCCTTGAGAAATGAATGGTCTTATGGCTCCTTCCCAGCACGTAGGCCTTCTTTCTCAGAAGGCCTAGAAGTCTCATTCCAAATTTGGGAGACAAAGAGCTAGAAAAAGTATAAATAGAAAAAGTTTCCTCCATGCTGGGGGGTGGTCCAGAATTTAAAAGATACTTTTCTCTGGGCCTGCACATAATAACTTGCTTTCTCTAAACACTGCTTGGTTTTTCTCTGGTTTTCTGTAACGCCTCAACAGAACCCTCACCTACCTCTGTGCCTCCAGTTATACACTTCACACCTATCCACCACAGCTGCTATTGTTTTTCTGATTATTCCCTGTTTTGTTGCCAAATTCAGAAAATGTATTTTATAATGGCAATTTTGATTTACAAGCGATCTTTTAAAGTTCTTGACCTGGCATTTAAAGTAGTTCAAAAATGTGACCCTACTATTAGTAAACTTTTTCAGCTTTATTTTTCCTTTCTTTCAGATTTATATCCCACAGATGTCAAATTGTGTTTGCTCAGTCCTGATGCCACACCTTGGCTCAGATTGTTTGTTATTCCTGCCTCCCCTCTCCATCTGGTTAATAAAACAACTCAGTCAGTCAACCTTTTATTCATCAAGTATTTCAGGCATCTCATCCTATGCTGGCCATTCTTAGACAGCTTAGCTGACCTGCAGTTCTGACACCTCTTCCCTTATACTATTACTAAAGGCCTGGCGCACAAAATTCATGCACGGAGGTGCGGGGACCTCAACCAAGCCTGCAGCATCTCCAATCTGGAGCCACTTGAGGGGATATTCAACTTCCAGTTTAGGCCCAATCAGGCCTAAACCAGGAATTGGACATCCCTCTCACAGTCCAGATCATTGGCTCCTAACTGCTCACCTGCCTCCCTTCCTAATCACCCTTAACTGCTCCCCCTGCTGGCCTGGTTATCCCCAACTTCCCCTCTGCTGGCCTATTTGTCCCTAACTGCCTCCCCTGCTGGCCTGGTCACCCCTAATTGCCCCCTTTCCAGCCTGGTCTCCCCTTACTGCCCCCTGATGGCCTGGTCACTCCAACTTCCCCCTTCTGCCAGCCTGGTCACCCCTCACTGCCCCCCCTCTGCCAGCCTAGTCACCCCTCACTAACCCCATTGCTAGCCTGGTCACCCAACACAGCCTGCTGCTGCTCATTTGGTCGACCCTTACTAACCCCCCTGACAGCCTGGTTGTCCCACACAGACTGCTGCCTAGTTGTTTGGTCACCCCTCACTAACTTCCTGCTGGCCTGGTCGCCCATGCAGTCTGTTGCTCAGTCATTTGGTTTCCCCTCACTAACCCCCCTGCCGGCCTGGTTGCTCCACACAGCCTGTTCAATAGTTCATTTGGTTGTGATAGTCACTTAGGCTTTTATATAAAGAGATAGTCTTTTATATAGATACATAGATATATAGATATAGATATCTTCATCCTTCACGTATTAACCTCCTACATGAGACCTTACCCTTCTTCTGCTCCACCCAACTATATATCCTTTAAGAGCAGAGTCTGTCTTCCCATTTCATAACTTCACAGTACACTTTTTGTGGCAAGAGTTAATACATGTGAGTTACTTAAATGGGACAAACACAGGCTCTGGTTTGGCTAATGTGGGTGGGAGATTCTGTGCAGGTGTAGAATATTATTACCATTGTTTCCCTTGCAGGAAGGGTGTGTGTTGGGGACAGAGGGAGATAATTGTGTATTTTGAAGCCCCTTGGCCATATAGCTAAGGTGAGGAAAGGCAGCATAAACCCCAACCCCCCATGACACTCAAATGCCAGCCCAGGGATGTGGGTGAGATGCTCCTATGCTCCTCTCTTTCTGCCAATGTCTAAGGAGAGACTAGAGATCTTCAGCCCAATGCTGCCTGTGAGGAGTCAAGAGACATGACTTCACTTGGCCATTTTATAGTCTGCCTCCAGGGACTAGGAGAGGAGTTTAGGAGACATTTTATCACCAAGAGCTATCTATGATAGTGGTAAGAAGCAACATCCTCATTGTCCAGAGAGGAAGTCAGGTCTCACCCAGGATAAGGGACTTACCTAAGGTCATTTTTACAGTCATGTAGATTTTGGAGACAGAGAAGATTCAATCCCTGCTCTGCCACTTACTAGCTATAACAGCTGGAGAAAATCACAATCCAAGGTTTATTTTCTGTAAATGTTATTGAAGGGTTACAATTCTAACATTTTAGAGCTGTGAGAACTAGAGGAAATAATGTATATTTATTCCTGAGTGACAGCTCAGGTATGTAGTCCATTCCTCCCACCCTGAGTGATGTAGACACCTACTCTTCAGCGTACTGTACTACTCACAAGAAAGAGTTCCTGTTTCTCAGATGACAAAACTGCCAAAGGTTTTAGGAGAGCATCAAGTTGTCTTTGGGCATAAGGCAAGAGGTAACAAACCTAAGATCCTGCCTATCAGGACTCTGATCCAAAGAAATGAGGGGCTCGGGGCCTGGGCCAACCTTCCCAATACTTCCTTTTCTTCATGTGTTCATTCATTACACAGGTCTGGATATAGAGTCTACTCAGGAACCATAATACAGGACTAAGACGAGTTACTTCTCACCTGAAATGCCCATAAACTAGTGGGTAAAGAGACAAAGTAAGGAGACACCATCAGAGTGAAAATTACTGCTGGAGTCATGTGCACAATACAGGGGAACACTGTGGAATTGGAGTGCTAAATGCTTAAACTTTCTCATTTTCTTATTTTAATTGCAGAGCATGTATAATTTTATAACCCACTACTTTTACTTCATATCCTATCTAATAAAAGTTATATGCAAATTGACCATCGCTCCAACACACAAGATGGCTGCCCCATGTGGTCAAAGATGGCTGCCCCCATGTGGACATAAGATGGTTACCACAAGATGGCCATCAGGGGAGGGCAATTGGGAGGAACCAGGCCTGCAGAGCAGGGCAGTTAGGGGTGACCAGGCCAGCAGAGGAGAGAATTTGGGGTAAACTGAACCTAAAGGGAAGGGCAGTTGTAGGAGACCCAGGCCTGTAGGGAGAGCAATTAGGGGGGGCCAGGCCCACAGGGGAGGGCAGTTAGTGGAAATCAGGCTGGCAGGGGAGTGGTTAGGGGGTTATCAGGCTGGCAGGCAGAAGCAGTTAGTGATAGTCAGGAAGGCAAGCAGGCAAGCAGTTAGGATTCAGCAGTCCTGGATTGTGAGAGGGATGTCCATTTAGGCCTGATCCCAATAGGATTGCAGAGCATGTACAATTTTATAACTGATAGATTTGGGTCTAAACAGGCGGTTGGACATCCCTCAAGGAATTCTAGAATGGAAAGTGTGCAGGCTGGGCTAAGGGACACACACCCCATGCATGAATTTCATGGTCTGGGCCTCTAATTAGGTCATAAACATTTTCTCCATGTCATTATTAAGCTTTTTAAATATTTTCAAAGGCTGATGCGTATTTTCAGTAGAGTAATGCTATAATTTAATTAGGTTTAGACATTAGATTTCTTTCAGATGTTTTTTTTTTATTCTATATAATAAAGGCCTAATGTGCAAATCGTTCAATCAGGAGTTCAACTGCTCACTATGATGTGTGCTGACCACCAGGGGGTGTTGTGAAACATAGTGGGTTTCTGCAATGCAGTGCTGGCAGTGGGTGGTAGTGTAGATGCTGCTGGTCCTGACTGCAGCAGAATGGTAGAGCAGGTGAGCTGGCGGTGCCAGGCCAAGGCAGGGGCCTAATCACCTTGAAGATGGCAACCAGCGTCAGCAGGGGCCAGGGCTACCACCCATATCCCAGGCATTGAGGGAGCTGGGTGGGGGCCTGGCCCCAACTGATTGCCCCATAGGTGGGATGGTGGAGCAGGAAAAGGGGTGGCACCAGGCCACAGGGGGTTCCAGGTGGGTCTGTGGGGTTGTGAGGCTGGAGCATGAGCTGAGGCCAATCTCTGCAGGCCACCCTGAGGGACTCCATCCATGCATGAATTTGTGCACTGGTATAAATAAAGGTATAAATAATACTCTTATGAGCATCTTTGTACATAAATTGTTCCTCATAGCTCTTGTTGTTTGCTTGAGGTAGATTTCTACTTATGGAATTCCTGGATACAGTATAGCACCTCACACTAGCTAGGTGACTCAGTTGGTTAGAGTGTTGTTCCAATACACCAAGGTTACCAGATTGATATCTGGTCAAGGTACATACAAGAATCCATAAGTGAATGTGTAAATAAGTGAAACAACAAATTGATGTATGTTTCTCTCTCTCTCTTTCATTTCCTCTCTCCCTAAAATCAATAATTTTAAAAAATTCCTCAATTACACATGACACTTACTGCCAAATGAATTTCTGAAATTGTTTTCTTGCTGTATCCTATAGTAGTATGGCACTGTTAGTCCAAGTTTGTATAGAGGTATGGAATTATAGTCAAAAAAATGGGGTGGAGGTGAGGGATTTGGATCATACAGACTTAGGATTTCAGTCTCAGCTCCTTCATTCTTTAATATCCTCACCCAAGGATATTTTTCCATTGATTTTTAGAAAGAATAAAAGAGAGAGAGAAAGACAGAGAGAAATATCTATGTGAAAGAAACACATAGATTGGTTGCCTCCTGCAGGCACTCTGATCAGGGCCCGGGCCAGGATGGAGCCTACACCTGAGATACATGCCATTGACTGGAATTGAATCTGGGACCCTTTGGTTTGCAGTCCGACACTCTAACCACTAAGCCAAATCGACTAGGGCTCAACTCCTTCATTTACTAATCACATAGTCCTGGCCACATTCATTCTCCCACCTGAGCATAGTATGACAAGGGTGAGAATAGTGTCCTTGAGCAGTTTTATGAGGATTAGAGATAGTGAATATAAAACTCAGCTCTGTGCCTGGCTCACAATAGAAACACCATAACTGGTTACTGTTAGAGTATGATCACTCTCAAGTCAAAACTGGAAACTACTGCTGCAGGATTAGGCCTTTACTTATCTAACCACATGTGCTCAACAGACAGCAAGGCAGAGCCAGAGACTAAGGCCAGAAGACAGAGAAAGTAAACAAAAGGCTTTAGGAGAAGAGCAGATGGAGGAGGTGATTTACAGGAATCTTGATTAAAAAGGCTGGGAAGGAGAGGGAGAGGGTGAGTCTACAGAAAAAGTTAAGACCAATGGGAGTAAGATCCAAAAGAAAAGTCTGATTTAATGTCAGGATATAAGGTAAATCCAGGTACCAGGAATCCAGAGGCTGGCCCAAGGGCAAGAGTGGGCAGCAGGGGCTCTTATAGGCTTCTCCAGACCTTGTTCTACAACTAATTCACTGCATAATCCTCGACAAGAATCTCACTTTTGTCTGATTTTCTTCTGTCTTGAACATCCTCTCGCCTGGCATTTCCCTGAAGAGATGAATAACTTTTCATTTAGTCCTGAGAACATTTAAATAGTTACCAAATAGTTTGTCTGCTTCTGACAGGAGACAAGAACTGTCTTGGGTCTCTTGGAACAATGGAAGACTTTTCTGTAAAAGTACTGGAAAGGAGCAGGGCAGAAGTCAGAGGGAATGGTCTTGGTAAGGGAGAGAGAGCACAGCCAGAGCAGAATGGACAGGGAAGCCCCAAGGCAGACACAAGGATAATTAAAAAATGGTGCTTACTTTCATACCACTTGGTTTGGAGGAACAATCTCTGGTTTTCAGCCCTCATGCATTCCATTGGCTAAATATCCTTGTGTTGTAAGTGGGGTTTTGCAAGAACAGACATTGGTAAGAACAAACACTGGGCCAGAGTTTAGAGTACATGATGTTTAGTAAAGATCCAAGGGGAAGAAAGCAGGATTGGGCAGAAGGAAGTCAACTTGTTCTTCAGGCTCGAACAAGCCTCAGCTAACCCAGCACCAAAGCAAGTAGTGATCATTAGAGTTGTCCAGTATTAAATCTAAATAGAGGGGAATTTAAACTCCTGCTTCCATCATCACCAGATTCAAACTGCCCCAAGAAGTATGTGATCTCAGGTAAGGCAGCTCGGCAGCAGAAGCAGGTCTGAAGGAACTGACAGATGGAGACTGTCTACTAATCACTCTCTCTGCAGCTTGGTAACAGGTTCTTCCTTAAAGCACAACTTCATATCTACCATACCTTGGGAAGCGAACCAACCAGCTGCTCCACTGTACATGACAGTCCTGAGGGAGAGAAATTTTAGGGGTTACAAACCTGTGTCTTGTCCAGATGTTGTGAAAAATGTAGATAAGGAAAATAAAATCAAGTAACAGATAGTTGTGTTTGTACCAAGGGTGTCTCTGTCAGGAGAGTCAGAGCCTGATGTGGCAGTTTTGAAATGTCCAGGATGTCATATCTCACCACTTCCGTCCCCTCCCCTGTGCCAGCTGCTGAGCTTGGTAATATGCTTTCTGCTGAAGAGGATGTCAGTTGTGTGTAAGGCAAAGAACAATTTCTATTGTTTTCTCATTTCTGTGTGATTAGGCTATGAGGACTTGACATTGGAGAATTAGGAGGCAGCCCTAGAAAGAGACATGGCCTGAGCCTTCAAGGGAAGGGTGAATGAGATCCTCTGACTCCAAGGTCTTTAGTGGCTTCCTATGCCCTTAGCTTGAAGTTGAAGCCCTCAACCTGGCATGTGATACCTGCATAAGCTGATCCTCCTCTTTCCAGACTGGCACATAGTAGGGACTCAGTGTAACTGACTGAATAGAAATTATTACTATAAATAGTGATAATAATAATAAAAAACCATGTTTCTCTAGGCCCTATCAAACCATGCTACCTTGTAGGAAATTATTATTAGCAATGACCTAAAACTTCTTGGCTTACCTTGACTCTCTCCTCAAAGTCTACTTCAACCATTTCTGGAAGACAAGAGGTAAAAAGTAATGAGTTACGAGCAAAAGCCTTGCACTCACCACTGAAGAAACCTTGAAGAAAGGTTGATTCTAGAGGTGGGGGCATGTAACATACAAGATCAGCTTAAAACATCTTGTTCCAGAAAGTCAGGAAGGACTCAAACTATGAGGACTATATAAAAACTAGAGGCCCAGTGCATGAAATTCATGCACGGGGGCTGGGGGAGGGGGGAGGGGGCGGGGAGGTGTCCTTCAGCCCAACCTGGTCCCTCTCTAATCTGGGACTCCTTGAGGTATGTCTGACTACCCTCTCACAATCAGGACTGCTGGCTCCCAACTGCTCACCTACCTGCCTTCTTGATTGGCCCTAAACACTTCTGCCTGCCAGTATGATCACCCCCTAACCACCCCCCTGCCAGTCTGATTGATGTCTAACTGCTCCTCTGCCAGCCTGTTTACCCCTAACTGCCCTCCCCTGCAGGCCCAGTCACCCCAACTTCCCTCCTCTGCTGGCCTGATCACCCTTAACTGCCCTCCCCTGCAGGCTTGATCACCCCCAACTGCCCTCCCTTGCAGGTCTGGTTCCTGCCAACTGCCCTTCCCTGCTGGCCATCTTGTGGTGGACATCTTGTGTCCACATGGTGGCAGTCATCTTGTGTGTTGGAGTGATGGTCAATGTGCATATTACTCTTTTATTAGATAGGATAGAGGCCTGCTGCATGGGTGGGGGGCCAGCTCATTTGCCCTGAAGAGTGTCCTAGGTTAGGGAGGGTTTTCCCTTGGTGTGTGGGGTGGCCTGGGTGAGGGGCCTGTTGTGGTTTGTAGGCTGGACATGCTCCCCAGCCACCCAAGTGGAGGCCCTGGTATCTGGTATTTATTTGTCTTCTACAATTGCAACTTTGTAGCCTGGAGTGGAGCCAAGCCTTCTGCTCACACAGCCATTGAAACTGTTGCCTTAAGCATGGGCCAGGCTTTGTGGAAAGCTTGGCTTCCTCCATCACCAAGGGCAACCCAGGCTACTCTCCTGATCTCTCTATGGCTGTAGCAATCTTGGTTGGATTAATTTGCATACTTGCTGTGATTGGCTGGTGGGTGTGGCTGGTGGGCATGGCTTGTGAGTGTAGTGGAGGTACAGTCAATTTGCATATTACTCTTTTATTAGATAGGATATATAAAAAGAAGCAGACACCACTCTAAAGGGACTCACACTGGCCAAATCTGGGACAATTTGATCATCAACTTATATAATCCATTGAATGAAATAGAAATTCCTGTGTTCTCCATATACTAAATGAATAAATAAATAAGGAGAAGGGAGTATTCTTCCTTTCAATAGGATGCCAACTAATATATGTAGATAGAATTATAGAAATTGAAAAAAATCATCAGTGGATGCCAAAACTAGTGGGTTAAGGTGAGATGAGGAGCAGGATACCCAGTCTCAAAGAATTTTCTTATAAAATGCTTAACAACTATGTAGGGGGAAACAGTAATTTTATGGTGAAAAAGTTGGTGGACACCATTTCAATCGAGTGATCAAAATTAGCATCACCAATAATGGGAAACGTTGACATCACATGCACTGAGAAGTCAAAATCACTGGTATTTCTGACAAAAATGCATGATTGAAATCTAATGATGAGAAAAAGAATAGACATAAACCCAAATGGAGAGACATTCTACAAATGACTGGCCTACAATTTTTCAAGGTGTCAAGGTCATGAAAATCAAGGAAAGTCAGAGGAACTGTCACAGATTGAAGGGAACCAGGAGAAAAAATAGACTTAAAGGGCATACAATAAATGAATTTAATGTGAATGTGGAGTGCTAATTAGACAAGAGTGTTGTATCAATTATATTCTTAGTTTTGAAAATTGTGCTGTGGTTATGTTTGAGAATGTTCTTGTTAGGAAAATACACTGCATTAATTTAAGGGTGAAGAGATATCATGTCTTCAACTTACTCAAATAATGTAAGAAATTAATATACATATGTAAAAATAGAAACAATAAAGCAATTGGGATAAAATTTAAACATCTAATAATCTGACTAGATTAAAGGGGACAAGAAGTATTTTGTAGCCTTTTTTCTAAATTTAAAATTATATCAAAATAAAAATTTATCAAAAAAAAAAAGAGAAAACATGATTCTTACCAAGTGGGCTAGGTTTTGAAGTAAACTGGGAAGATGAATACCTGTACCTTGAGAATGTGGATTCCCGTGGTCTAATGAGAGTCTATTGTTAGACTCCTTGTACTTCTCAAGCTGCCAGTCTTGGCTTGGTTCTACTATTTGAAGTCCTAAGAGCAAGGAGGCTGTCAGTAGAAACAATGCCAGGTCTAAGGGTGCATCACCATCATGGGTTAAAAGCTTGCTGTGTGTGGGATCTAGGGTAGGTGCCTTTTCATGTTCTCAAACACTAAGGTAGGCATGTTAGAAACATCTTTAAACTTTAGAGCAACCCTGTTAATTACTTAGGCTCATCATCCCTGTTTTCCTGATGCGGGACCCAAGTCCTGTATAAGTAAAACTGGAACTAGATTCTAACCCTGCTTTTAAAACTCATCTCTTACCCTCACCCAGATTTGCCCAGGATTTTTCTGTTTCCATGCCTTGGCACACATTGTTTCCTGTGTCTGCATTTCTGGTTCCCACTCATATCTTAACTTAGTTATTTTCTGGCCCAACAAAGACTGGCTGACATCAAGGGCTCCTGTCTCTGAATCCCAGATGCATTGTGATAATTAAACACTATCTGGAATCAAGCTTTGCCTTACCATGAACAAGTCATTTTCTGACTAAATTAAAACCAGACCCGCGGGGATAGTAGGCTGAAAATTGTTTTGAAGCTCCTTTAAAAAACAGCTGTGTAAACCATGAGGGGGAATAAAAAGACACCTAAGAAGGGCTCCCAGTGGCAAACTGGTTTTAAAATCAAAAAGCAGAGCCTAGCAACCATTTCTGCAAAGGGGCCTCTCACCAACTTGCACTTCACAGAGAAACCTTTGTACTAAATTGTCTATACTGCTTCTATCATCTGAGCCAGCCCTTATGTTACCAGTGAGCTAACGAGACTTTGGTTCTTGTTTTTTGAAGAAATGATTTCAAACAAGAGACCATGTGTAGTAAAGTAAATAAGAATTTATTGACTGCAGCAAAAATATATTTAGGATAGAGAAAAAAGAAAAGACATAAAAGAAGTAACTGGAGAGCTGAGGCTGGACTTTTCTGGTTCACTAAGTCAGAGAAAAGGAGGCCTTGGAGACAGGTTCAGGGAGTCAGCCTGGGATAAGTTGGCCCTGCCCATCGTTTCCCTGGTTGCAGGTCTCATGGGGTCCCTTACAGGGAAGAAGAAGGGAAGAGAATGGCATGGACATGCTCCCCTGGGAGAGAGTGCTTGCTGGGTTCTTCACCCTGAGATTATTTATGTCTCTCTTGCAGGTGAAAATCTTAGGAGAGTTCTAAGGGAGGGCCTCAATAAAACATTCAGCATCTTTCCAGGTGTGCTCTTTCAGAACCATGGTTTCCATTGATTGGTCGGTTCTAGGGCAGGGCAATATTAGTCAATGTAGCTGGTCCTGAGGCAGCCACAGCATCACTTACCTGGTTTTTCTGATTTTCTGAGCCTGGAGCTGAAATACAACTGAGGTCTAAATGTTATCTTCAGGGAGGAAAAGGTCAGGGGGTCTAAACTACATGACCAGAGATATGAAAGATCAGGGGTCCAAACTGAATGATCAGTGATATGTTAGGAGAGGATAGGTTACCCTGGGGTTGAAGTTTTTGTTTTCCCAGGTTTGCCCCTTGCTAGGCATCTGGGGCTTTCTGCCCTGGTGAGTTTCAGTACCTGGCCCGTGATCCTTGCTCTGCTCATGTCTGTTAACTGACAATAACACTTATAAAGGAGTTCCTGGATTTCTATTTCAACCCAAAATACTGAGACTTTCCCCCATCCAATCAGAGCTGTATAACTCTGACCAATCAGAGAGCCTCTATTCTGACCAATCAGGACAGTGCCTTTTGGACCAGTCAAACTCTTCTGATTTGGAATCCTCATTTGCATGAGGACAGTTTAATTAATGACCAGAGGCAGAGACTTTATTCATATAAACCAGTTCCCCTCTAGATGGGGGAATGCACTTTCCATCAAAGACTGCATTTATCAATCTGCATTTCCAGGTTTAGAACTGAAACACTGGAACAGAGCAGAGTGCAGCTGCCTATTCAAAGGCATGCCTTTTCAGCCATGCTGCATCACAATTGAGCTGTTCCATGCTGTTTGTACTGCATAAAGTTTACTTCTTCACTGAACCCCACATTGGATATTCCTGTAGGCATTTTAATTAGCACCAATGATCATTGGTTGTAATTCCACTGTGCCTAATATGGAGCTTGAAGCAATGGTTTGAAACCAACTCTGAAGCTGAAAACCCTTCTGTGCTTAATCTGTCTTCCTGAGCTCAACTGAGGATCTCAGGTAATTTCTCTTATATCCAAGATCTCCCATGCTTATGGTAGAAAGATTACTCTGTTTAGATAGGGGACCTTCATCTGGTGACTTTGGTTCAAATGTTTGAATTTAGAGAGTTCCTTCTATAGATTCTGGTGTGGTGCCTAGGAGGAGCATACCTCAGTTGTGCTTGGCACCTGAGAGGGTATCTTCCAGGAAGGGCTTTCTTCTGTCAGGTTTGCACATGGGAGGTGGAGGGGATATGCTCCAAGTTGGGACTAGGCCTTGTCCACAAGGTTTGTGAGGAAGATCACACTAATGGTCAAATAGGGGGAAGGATGCTACCTATTAGGGGAAGTGAAAGGAAAAAAATAGCCATGAAATAGATGGATGTGCCCTGAGCCTAGTCCCTGAGCATACAGAAAGAACAGCTAAGGGTCACACTGGGAGTGTTTGTTGGTGAGTTAGGGACAGCTATATTCCAGTAGAATGTTGGGGACTGCTGGACGGGGCTCTCCTGACTGGGCAGCCCCCACTGTTGTTGGGTTTTCTCCCAGAGCTACCAGCTCAGATGCAGAGACCGCACCATCTTGAAGGGGAATGTGGATGTTATCAGAAGCCTGAAAATCTACAACGACACTCACTGAACAGCTGTGAACCCCAAAACACTGGTTCCCAGTAGGCGCAAACACTCAGATTCAGAGGAGCTCTACACTCCACACAGAAAGGTTGGATTACGCCTGGGATAAGGTGAGGTTTCTCCTGGTCCCACAGGACAGAGAAACATATGCACTGTGGGAGCTGGAGGACCGGGGGAAGTCTGCATCTACAGAAATCCATGGCTGTTGGAGCTGGCATGATCCATGAATGTGGAAGGGGGTCCTCAGAGCTGCTAACAGAGAAGATCTCTAAAAAGCAACCCATTTTGACCGGACACAGGACAGCCTGTGAGTTTCTAAAGTGTGCTGGCTGCTTGGACAAGAGGGGGTGGGGCGACTGTGCAAACTTGTGCACAGCTCCAGAGTTCACGTACATGCACCTTTCCTCTTCAGATCCCTACCTCTGATTGCTAAGTCCAATATATAGGATCACCCAGTTGGGGACACCTTAGGAGACTGCAGGGGAAAGTTTTTTCCTGGAACCTGGGGATCAGAGTAAGGAGTGACTGTTGGAGAACCAGGTGTGGGGCAGACCACTCCCACAAACCACTATTGAGTGCTACAGGAAAAGCAGGATCTAAGCACAGACTAGAGAGGATCTATAGTCTCAGAGATCAATCCAGAAACACTGCTACCCCAGGGGCTGAATCACAAATTGATTCCTGTGTAATCACAAATCTACACTAATAAAAGAGAAGAATGCTAATTGATTGTACCTCTGCTACGCCCACAACCAATCGGGAGTGATATGCAAATCAACTCAGCAAAGATGGCGGGTAAATTTGCATAGGCAGGCAGAGAAGGCAGTGACGTATTTGCCTGTGGGACACAAGCCACAGTCCGGACCAGGCAGGTGGTGGGGGCAGCGTCTGATGCTGCCCGCCTGGGTCCAAACTGCCCTGAGATCACAGGGTAAAGAGCCCAGACCAAGCAGCCCTGCAATCACAGGCAAGAACAGGCCAGGCTGGGCTGCCCCATGATCACAGGACAGAGAGGCCAGTTTGAGCTGAAGGCCAATCTGCCCTGAGATCACAGGGAGAATAGGCCAGGCCGAGCTGCTCCACCATCATGAGGTGGAGAGCCCAAGCCCAGCCGCAGGCTGATCCTCCCTGCGATCATGGAGCCAACAGGCCAGGCTGAGCAGCCCCACAATTACAAGGCAGAGAGGCCAGGCTGGGCCACCCCCACAATCATGGGGCCAACAGGCCAGGCTGAGCCTGGCCAAATCATCTGCAATCCCAGACAAAGAAGCCGCTCTGCTGACCAACCTGAGCTAGGGACCTGTTGGGGATATGGTGCAGAATCCAGGGTCTCTAGCCTGCAGCCATGGGAAGTCTCCTTTACCCCAGAGTTAGGAGCACCAGCCCAGGTCTACCAAGTGGCCTGGTCCTGACTCGGGATGAGTTCCTACAGGCTGGAATTTTATCCTCATGCATAGGAGACCAGTGCCTTTATTATTGCTGTGTGTCCGGGGTTTTAATTGGATGTATTCCCGGGCACCAGCTTAGCAAAATCTCTTGGAAGAATTCTGTCTGGGTTTCCTCAAATTCCTTCAGCTCCTACTCACCCCTCTATAAAGGTGCAGAACAAGTGAGGTCCCTTAAATAAAAATCAGAGGTCTCCAGCAACAGGGGGCCTCTCTCATCACAGTCATTTGAACTGGATGGCATTTGAGTATTTATCTAGGCACCATGACAGAGAAACAAAAGCTCAAGTTATGATCTCTACCCTTAAAAAATTCACAATCTTATTAGACAAACTGGATGATAAAAGTGCAGTAATAACATCAGAATGTAAGGCAATAATACAGAGAGGAACAGAGGCAATTGCTAGGATGATTTTCCAATAATTAGTACAAAGAGTATGTGCTATGAATTAAATTTAAAAAATATGTGTGGAAGTAGCTGCTTCATGAGTATGGCATTCCTTCCTATTTTTTAGGAAGCTGAGTTCCATATCAATTGTGTACTATGCTATGATATCTGAGGCACAGGACAAGGGAGGCCCTAAGTGTACTATGCTTTGATATGTGAGTCATTCTTTATTGTTCAATGTAATTTATTTCTGTATGCCTCCATTTTGTAATATTTAAATTACTAGAATAATACATCTTGCTATTAAATATTACTGGAAGATCAAATGATCAGGTGACATTTATTGTTATTTTCTATAAAGGAACACAACCTCTGGTATGCTAAAGTTATAGGTATTATAGAAATATTCAGATAGAGAGACCTACAGGCTTGATTACAAGTGAGGCTTACTATCACAACCTAAATTTATTGCTTAAAAAAAAGCAGAGAGCCAACTAGAAACTGAACCAAATATAAGTCCTTAAAG
The DNA here is from genome assembly GCA_004026805.1 of Lasiurus borealis. NCBI lineage: Eukaryota > Metazoa > Chordata > Mammalia > Chiroptera > Vespertilionidae > Lasiurus > Lasiurus borealis. Next base: position 26,991 of record PVJN01013735.1, read on the forward strand.
GGCAAATGTAAATTGGATAAGGTTTGCTATTACAAAAGCAAGAAGAAAAATTTTTGATACAAGAATGAAAACCCCATTGCATCCACTCTAAGTAGCTTTTAAAGAAAAAGAATGGTATACTATGAAAATATTTAATACAGATTGTAAAGACATTTGTTCAAAGATTTCCTAGTGTAGGTGATATTTCAATTAATTTTTTTAAATGTGAAGAGGTTAGCTAGATAATAAAAAGGGATAAGGGTCCTGAATTGCAGAGGGTGCAGGCAATGTTGAAGGAGCACACCCTCTGTGCACGAATTTCATGCACTGGGCCTCTAGTAAAGAAATAAAGAGATTAAGACATACTACCTGCTTAAAAACCAGGACTGGCTTACAACACTAAGCACCAGTGGAATGCAGGGAACTGCAATACTATCCTGACTGGGAAACAGGCGTGCCAAACAGAACAATAGAGGAAGTGAATGACCTTCACTACTGCACATTTTATTTTTTAAATTTTTTTTTATTTTTAATTTTTAATTTTTTCATTTTTGATTAAGAAACCTTTTTCTTTTCTTCTCAGTTTATTTTACCTTTTTAATTATTAAATTTTTGTTTTCAATCAGTATTATTATTACTACTATTTTACCTTTTTGAAAAAAAAAGTGTCATTTTATTTTCTCTTTATTTTATTTTGGGATTAGAGTTCTACATTCTATTTTCATCTTTTCTTTAGCATCATTTACTCTATCTCAACTCTACCTTTATGCCATCAATCTCTTCCTAATTTTTCTACTTTTGTTGTCCTGTTTCTCTTATCCCTTTCCTACCTTAGATCTTCCCTATTTTTTCTTTTTACCCCTTGTTAAAATTTCACCCTACATATATATCTAATTTCACCCTACATATATATCTAATTACACCTCTCTCTTCTCTGTCTTCACTATAAAACAAATTGTTTTTCTCTCTGTCCTTTTGTTGTTGTTTGCTTGAATGTTGATTATATCAATTTTTATGTTTCTTTGTGATATTGTTTTGCTTATTATTTTTGTTGTTTTTTTCTTTACTTTGTTTTTCTTTGTTTTTTTGCTTCTGTTTTCCCTCTCTTTGCTTGATATTAGTACATGTTGCTGGCATTTGTTGGGATTAGTGGCTGTTCTATTAGAATTTTCTCCCTATACATATAGTTTGTTCCCCTTATCTTTTTATTCTCTTTTTTTCTCTCTTCTTTTCCTCCTTTCTTCCAATTTCATCATGGCACTCCTTCCTTTTCTTTTTATTTTCTTCTTTTTTCTCTTCTTCTTTCTCTCCTACACCCTAATTTGCCTCTGTCTGTGGTCATGTATATTTGCTTAATATCATGAATACATTGCTGTTCAGTGCATTGTGTATTGTACCTGGTTATGTTGTATTTTTATGTCCTTATATGAATGCAGGTGAGAGAGAACTACATAACCAGACACCTGCAGAAAAGAGACTATGGGGAGAAAAAGAAACAGCCTGCATGTGAAAGAAAAGCAGGCATCATCAGAAAAGGAACTAAGTGAAATTGAGGCAAGAAACCTGCCAGAGAAAGAATTCAGAGAAATGTTCAGAAGGTGGCTGAAAAGAATGGAAGACAAATTCAACAATATGAGTAAGAACCAAGAGGAAATGAAAAATGACATCACTACTGTAAATAACTCAGTAGAAAGCACAAAAATTAGACTAGAAGAAACAGAGGACCGCATCAGTGAGCTAGAAGACAAGGTAGGAAAAAATACCAAGTAGAAAAAAAAAATTAAAAGCAGGAGGAAGCCTAAGGGAACTTTAAAACAACATGAAACAAAACAACATCTGCATAATAAGTGTTCCAGAAGGAGAGGAAACTTAGCAAGGAATAGAACGCTTGTTTGAAGAAATAATGACAGAAAACTTTCCTGATATAGGGAGTAAAAACCCACAAAAATCCAAGAATCTCACAAAGTCCCAAGCAAAATGAACCCCAAAAGACTGATGCAAAGGCACATTATAATTAAACTGGCAAACACCAATGACAAAGTAAGAAACTTGAAAGTGGCTAGATAGTGACACAAAGTTACCTACAAAGAAACCCCCATCAGACTAGCAACTGATTTATCAACAGAAACTCATCAGGCCAGAAGGGAATGGAATGAAATACACAAGGCCATGCAAAGGAAAGTTCTGAATCCAAGAATATTGTACCCAGCAAGGCTATCAATCAAAATTGAAGGTGAAATCAGGAACAGACAAAAGAGGACTAAGAGAATTTATGACCACCAAACCACAAATGCAAGAAATGCTAAATTGTCTACTGTAAGAAGAAAGGAAGAGGAAAGAAAGAAAAAGAAAAGAAAAGAAATAGGAAACAAAGAAGGAACACGGAGGGAAAGAATAAAAATGGCAATAAGTAAGTACCCATCAATAATTACTTTAAATGTAAATGGATTAAATGGCCCAATCAAAAGACATAGGGTAATGGATTGGGTAAGAAAACACGACCCAGCCAAACCAGTTTGGCTCAGTGGATAGAGCGTCGGCCTGTGGACTGAAGGGCCCCAGGTTTGATTCTGGTCAAGGACACATACCTTGGTTGCAGGCACATCCCCAGTGGTGGTTGTACAGGAGGCAGCTAATTGATGTTTCTCTCTCATCCATGTTTCTAACTCTCTAGTCCTCTCCCTTCATCTCTGTAAAAATTCAATAAAATATGTTTTTAAAAAAAGGACCAAAAAGGTCAGGTTAATGAGGTCTTTAAAAAAAGAAAGAAAGAAAACACGACCCATATATCTGCTGTCTATAAGAAACCCACCTCAGAAAATAAGATGCACACAGACTGAGACTGAAGAGATGGAAGATTGTTTTTCAGGTAAATGGAAATGAAAACAAAAGCTGAGGTTGCAATACTTATATCTGTCAAATTAGATCTGAAAGTGAAGGATGTAACAAGAGTTAATGAAGGTCACTTCATAATACTGAAGGGAGCAAGCCAACAAGAAGAAATAGCTCTGGTAAGCATAAACGCTCCCAATGCAGGAGCACCAAAATACATAAAATACTCCTGAAGGATATCAAAGAAGGGATTTAAGCAATACAATCATAGTAGGAGACTTTAATACCCCACTGTCACCACTGGACAAATCCTCTAAACAACAACAACAAAAAATCAGCAAAGAAACACCAATCCTAAATGACTCACTAGAACAGATGGAATTAATTGACATCTTCAGAACATTTCACCCCAAAGCCACAGAATATACATTCTTCTCAAGTGCACATGGCTCACTTTCAAAGATAGACCACATGTTGCTTCATAGGCAAAGTCTCTTAAATTCAAGAAGATAGAAATCATATCTAGCATCTTTTCAGATCACAGTGACATAAAAGTGGAAATCAATTAGAATAAAAACAATCCAAAGAAATTAAACACATGGAGACTAAAAAGCATACTATTAAACAATGACTGGGTAACCAAACATATCAAGGAAAAAATAAAAAACATCAAGGCAACAAGTGACAATGAAAACAAAACAAGGCAACAAAATTTATTGGACACAGTGAAAGCAGTCTTGAGAGGGAAGTTCATAGCTCTACCAGCCTACTGAAAAAACAACAACAAAAAGGTAATAAATTACTTAATCCTACAAATCAAAGAGTTAGAAAGAGAGCAAAAAGAAAAACCCAGTGTAAGTAGAAGGAGTGAAATAATAACGATCAGAGCAGAGAAAAACAATATAGAGACTAAAGAAACAATACAAAAGATCAACAAAACCAAGAGCTGGTTCTTTCAAAGTATAAATAAGACCAATGAACCTCTACCGAGGCTCACCAATAATCAAAGAGAGAGGATCCAAATAAACAAAATCAGAAATGAAAGAGGTGAAATAACAACAGACCCCCCCAAAATACAAAGGAGTGTTAAAAAATACTATGAACAACTCTATTCCAATAAACTTGACAAACTTCAGGAAATGAACATATTCCTAAAAAAAATATAACCTTCCAAAACTCAATCAGGAAGAATCTAAACATCTCAATAGGCCAATAACTATGGAAGAAATTGAAGCAGTCATCAAAAAGCTTCGAGCAAACAACAGCCCGGAGCCAGAAGGCTCCACAGGGGAGTTTTACCAAACATTCAAGGAAGAACTAAAACCTATCTTCCTCAGACTATTCAAAATTCAAGAGGAAGAAACACTTCCACGCTACTTCTATGAAGCCAGCATCACCCTAATACCAAAATCAGACAAAGACAAGACAATGAAAGAGAATAACAGGCCAATATCCCTCATGAACATAAATGCCAAAATCTTCAACAAAATCCTAGCAAATCGGATCCAGCAGTACATCAGAAAGATCATACACCATGACCAATTAGGATTTATTCCAGTAATGCAAGGATGTTTACAATATCCGCAAATCAATAATCGTGATACATCACATAAACAAATTGAGAGATAAAAATCACATAGCCATATCAATTGATGCAGAAAAAGCATTTGACAAAATCCAACACCCTTTCTTGATAAAAACTCTCAACTAGTTGGGAATAGAAGGATCATATCTCAACATAATAAAAGCCATATATAATAAACCCACACCTAACATCAGACTCAATGGGAAAAAACTAAAACCAATTCCCCTAAGAACAGGAACAAAACAGGGATGCCCACTCTCACCACTCCTGTTTGACATAGTACTGGAAGTATTAGCCATTGCAATTAGACAAGAAGAAGAAATAAAAGGCATCCAAATTGGAATAGAAGAAGCAAAGCTGTCCTTATTTGCAGATAACATGATAATGTACATAAAAAAAAAAAGACTCCATCAAACCACTAATAGAACTTAATAAATGAATTTGGCAATGTAGCAGGATACAAAATTAATGCCAAGAAATCTGTGGCATTTCTATACACCAATAGTAAACTTACTGAAAGAGAGACTAAAAAAGCAATCCAAATTACCATCACACCAAAAAAACTAACATACCTAAGAATAAATTTAACTAAGGAGGTAAAAGAACTATACGTGGAAAACTACAGGACACTGAAAAAGGAGATATAAGAAGATGTAAACAGGTGGAAGAGCATATCATGCTCACGAATTAGGAGGATCAAAATCATTAAAATGTCTGTACTACTCAACGCAATCTATAGATTCAATGCACTCCCCATTAAAATACCAATGACATATTTCACAGAACTAGAAAGGACTCTCCAAAGATTCTACTGGAACAACAACAACAACAACAAGACCCTGAATAGCTACACCAATCCTGACAAAGAATAAAGTAGGTGGGATCTCAATACCAGATTTCAAGGTGTATTATAAGGCCACTGTTCTCAAAACAGCCTGGAACTTGCACAAGAACAGACATAGACCAATGGATGAAAATAGAGAACCCAGAAATTGACCCAAACCACTATGCTCAATTAATATTTGACAAAGGAGACAGGAATATACAATGGAGTCAAGACAGTCTCTTCAATAAATGGTGTTGGTAAAATTGGACACATACATGCAAAAACAAATAAATAAATAAAACTAGACCACCAACTTACATCATACACAAAAATAAACTAAAAATGGATAAAAGACTTAAATATAAGACAATAAACCATAAAAATAGTAAAGGAATCCACAGACAGAGAATTCTCAGGCATATGCTGGTACAGTTTCTTCACTGATATCGCTCCTAGGGTGATGGAAACTAAAAAGAAAATAAGCAAATGGGAGTACATCAAAATAACTTTTTTTTTCACAGCAAAAGAAACCATCAACAAAACAATAAGAAAGCCCACTGTATGGGAGAACAAGTTTTACAAATGTTATCACTGATAAAGGTTTAATCTCCAACATCTACAAGCAACATATACGACTTAATAAAAGGAAGATAAATGATTCAATTAAAAAAAAATGAACAATTGACCTAAATAGAATCTTTTTGAAGAAGACAAAGGAAGGCCAAGAGACACATGAAAACATGTTCAAAGTCACTAATTATCCGAAAGATGCAAATCAAAATGATAATGCAATACCAACGCACACCTGTCAGAATGGCGATCATCAACAAATCAACAAATGACAAGTCTTGGTTAGGATGCAGAGAAAAAGGAATCTTCATGCACTGCTCATGGGAAGGCAGATTGGTGCAGCCACTGTGGAGAATAGTATGGAGTTTCCTCAAAAAACTAAAAATGGAACTTCCATTTGACTCAATTATCCCACTTCTATGAATATATCCTAAGAAACTAGAAACACCATTCAGAAAGGATATGTTCATAGCAGCACAACTTACAAGAGCTAAGATTTGAAAACAGCTTAGTTGCCCATCAGCAGATGACTGGATCAGAAAACTATGGTGCATCTACACAGTGAATACTATGCTGCCATAAAAAAAAAAGAAGGAATTCTTACCTTTTGAAGCAACCTGGATGGAACTGGAGAGCATTATGCTAAGTTAAATAAGCTAGTCAAATGAAAGAAAAATACCATTTGATCTCACTCATTTGTGGATAATAAAGAACATTATAAACTGATGAACAAAAAAATAGATACAGAGGCAGTAAAGCATCAAACAGACTATCAAATTACAGTGGGAAGGTTAGGAAGAATTGGGATAGATTAGAGATCAACCAAAGGACTTCGATGCATGCAGATAAGCATAATCAATGGACACATGACACTGGGGGGAAAGGGAATGCATGGGAGTGGGATGGAGGGAACAAAGGGAAGATATGCACAAATGTAATAGATTAATAAAAAATTGAAAATATAAAAAAAAATTAAAAAGGAGAAGTGAGAAATGGGTAACCCATTCTTTAAATTTTTCCATGCTAATCAGACACTGTTTGGGACTTTGACTAATTGCAGGTACCGGAATTATGGTCTAGAGAATTGCAATTGGCTGGATCTATGGACAAAAGTCATATAAGATGGTTTGAGACAGGTGGCTCACTTGGTTGGAGCATCTGCCACACGTCAAAGAAAAAAAGGTTGCAGTTTCAATTCCCAGTCTGGTCATATATATAGGTTTTGTTTTTGATCCCTGGTCAGAAAGTGTACATTAGGCAACTGATATCTCCTTCTCTCTCTCTCTCTGAAAGTCAATGGAAACATATCCTGGGTTAGGATTTTTTTTTAATTACAGAAGATAATTTTAAGCTCTTTTGGTCATGATGAAGTTCCTTTGTAATCCCAAAGTTTATTTATTTGCATGCTTAATTATAACAAAAAAAAAAAAACCTGGATCTCCTAGAAACAATGGGAAACTTAAAAAAAAAAAAAAAACTGGTACCTTAAAGAAATGTAAGTTTAGGATTGACGAAGGAGAAATGCACGAAACCAAAGTGGTAGGTGATTATAAATTTATTAAGTCATGTGGAAACCAGATGGGCTGAGCCCTAAATGTTGCTAGCCCCCAGGGATGGGAAGTCAGAGGTTTTAAATGACTCTAGGCAGGCTTTATCTGGGTGGAGAATTCTCTGTGCAGGTCTAGATCTTGGGAATGTCCCAAGGTGAAAGATAATGATCTAAGAAAATGGAATGTGGTCTTAGCAAGTGGAATGTGGTTTAAGTGAAAGGGAATGTCCATTATGAAATGACCTACAGGTCAGTTTCCAGGGAAAAGATATCCATTCAAGTATTTGATCAAACCTAACAATCCAGCCTTTTTGTTTTATGGAATAAAGATGAAGATCATATATTCTGTAGTTACTTCCTACTGAGTGGGGATGGCGAGATCACAGGGGGATGGATTTTTATTGTAGTCAGCTGAAACACTGTATAGATTACTCCTGGTTGGAGCGAGGGGGTGCAGCAGCATGATTTCCCCGAGACTGGTTGGTGAAGGCTAGAAAGCAATCCTGTTGAGTGACTTGGGAGGTAGATGCTATCTTTAGGAAGGAAAAGATCAGGGGTCTAAATTGCCTGACTAGTGATATGAAAGTGGAGGATGGATTATCCTGGGGTGAGGTTCTTGTTTTCCTAGTTTTGCCTTTTCCTTGATATTCAGAGCTTTCTTGCAGGTCCTGAAACAGGATTTTAAAATATGATAGAGCAGTGATTAAACCTCCTATGCCAATTCCAATCCCTGCTGTGATGCTGAGGTTTATGAGGAGAAGGATTATCAGGACTCCCTTTTCTGCCAGATACGATGGATTATAGGGACTGGTAAAGACTGATTATTGGGTGCTAGATCTACATTGAGTGAGAAATAGATGAGAGTACAAGTGTCCTGTCCAGTTGGTGGGGAGGCAAATGTATGTGTTTTCCCCACAGAGGAAGAAGAATATCTTATCATACAGATGAGCTGAAAGATGTAGGGAGAAGAAGTGGACTAAAGGGTATGAGGTTCTTTTTCCCAGTTTCACAATCCAAACCAAGAAGGCAGTCACCATGGTGCTATCAAGAAGGGGTGACAGATGATTGGTTGAAATTCTATTGCAATGAAAGTAGGCAGAAATGCTAGAATGGCCATTATCCAAAGAAAAAGAGAAAGGGAAGGAAAGGAGCAGTTGAAGCCCCAGCCCTGGATGGTTAGTTAAGAAATAATGATTGGCTTTCATGGAACCAATGGCCATTCAGTATTTTTAGGTTAATTGTGGTGTTGCAAGCTTATGATGGGAGATGACCTATTGATATATTACTTGGTGACCTTGTAAGGCATAAAGGGCTTGGGCACTTAGTGGAGTGTATAGAGTAAGCATGTCAAACTCAAAGACTAACATGAGCCAAATAAACAAGGTTTAAGTGTATGTAGGCCGCAAAAAAACAAAAGCTTCAGTTTTAATGGAAACAAGTTTATTTTGCTAGAGACATGTTGAATACAAGGGGATGAAATAAATGAGTCATCATTAACATAAAATAATAGAACATTTTAATAAAAATTAATTTTTTCTTGAACATTAACTTACCAGACACTGGATAACTGCACAAATTAATAAGCGTAACACAAATAAACCTATTTTTCTTTTTCTCCAAAAGCAAAATATTTCCTGTTGTGTACACCAAACAAGTCAATATAAGACTAATGATGTAATAATCAGCTGCTGAAATATTTACTGCTAGTATTAGTGGAGAGAAATGGTGCACTTATGTATAAAGCACATAAGGGAAATTAATGCAACACGATTATAGTAATCAGTCATTAGTGAATGTTGTAGTTTGTTAATAATTATGTACAACAGGATGTTGTAAAAATTAAGTTATGAAATTTTTATTAAAATATTTCTTAAATACAGTTATACTGGCTGAGCCACACAAAAATATTTGTTGTGGATTGCACACGGCCCGTGGGCTGCGAGTTTGACATGCTTGGTGTAGACTGCAGTGGTTGACAAACTCATTAGTCACAGAGCCAAATATCAACAGTACAATGATTGAAATTTCTTTTGAGAGCGAAAACCAACTTCTACGCATGGGCCACAAAGTTTCTATTGCATTGTATGGTTGCGCCCACACGTGGTATTTTGTGGAAGAGCCAAATTTTTAAAATTTAAAATTCTTCTAATGCCACTTCTTCAAAATAGACTTGCCTGGGCTGTGGTATTTTGTGGAAGAGCCACACTCAAGGAGCCAAAGACTGCATGTGGCTTTCGAGCCATGATTTGCCAGCCACTGGTGTAGAGTGATAGGACCTGTGACTGGAATGGAGAAAGGAGTTACCTTAGCAAGAGATTGAATATAAGTACAGAAAAGAAGGGAGGCTTGATTTGCCTGGGCTGAGGATAATTACTTAGAGGTTGTCTGCCTTTTTGAGAAATATAGTTCCCTTTTCCTTTTTATAAGTGAGAGTGACTTTTGGCTGATCCCATCTCTTGATTGGTATAGGGATGGTGGTATATGCTGAAGAGGAGAGGGAAAGGCAGAGCCATCAATCCCTGGCTAAGGCTAGATTGGTCTGGTTTAGGAGAAAATGGGGAAGGTAAGTTCTAGGTGAGTGGAGGTGAGAAAGTTCTTTATGGGCATAGGAGAGGAGGGCTGGGATGGTATGAGAAGGAGAGCTAATCCCCACTTCTAGGGTCAGGATCGTTTTAGGGTGGGGAAATGTTATGTTTGGGAACTAGAAAGAAGGAAACCTCATCCCATGGGTAATCGAAGTCCCCTTGTAGAAGGGAGTCCCATAGAAAGGTGAGAGTCCTGATGAAAAGGGAAGGGAGCAGTAGGTATGACCTGGAGGGTTTGCACTGGGAGAGGAGGTGAGCTTTTAGGGAAGTCATGGTTATTAGGGTCAGTGCATAGGGGTCACATGCAGGGCTGCTCACTCATTTGTTCTCTTCTTCTGGGATGTAGGTAAAGTGAAGTCTGGTGGGCCTAATCTGGTGGCTGTGATATTTAGGGAACTCCAGCTCATGTGATAGCAGTGTTCCTGGGATGTGTTTTTAATCTGGAAATGTAGAACCATGGGGTATGCCTGATAGTTTAGCTGCAGTTGGGATAGTTAGAAGTATATGATTAGGGCCTTGCCTTTAGGAGGACCCTGGTCCCTGGTTGTAGAGGAGTAGGGGAGGATGTTTCCAGTAAAAGGATTAGGGAAGACCTGATCAGCATGTTTTCTCAGTAAGTGTCAGATGAGATTTAAAATGGGGACATAGTCTCCTAAAGGGATCTCTGAGGAAGGGAAGTTTTCTAATAAGAAGCGTCTTCCATGGATGAGTTCAAAGGGACTAAGAGACGAGGGTTCATGGGGCATTGCCCTGATGCACATAAGGGCTAGAGGTAGGAGAGTAGTTTAAGGTTCTTTAGTTTCAAGAGTTAATTTAGTTAGGTGAAACTTAATTAAGAGATTCCTTTTTTTCTACCTTACTTGAAGGTTGGGGCTGATAGGGTTATATAAGATCCACTGGATGTTCAGAGTGGAGGAAATATAACCTGTTGAGTTATTTGATATATGAAAGTAGGTCCATTATCTGGTTGTAATGAGGTGAGGCCAAATCTGAGAATGATATGCTGAATGAGAGTTTGAATATAGTAGGGACTTATCAGATATAATGGGGGAAACTTCTACCCAGCCTCATAAGGTATCTAATAGGGTTAAGAGATTTTTGGTTCTTATAATAGGGGGCATGTAAGTGAAGTCAATTTGTCAGTCTTGTACAGGGATTTGGCCCCTTGCTTAATGAGTGCTAAGAAAGTAGTCGAACCTATTCTTGGGGAGATAGAAAAGGTTTTGGTGATATCTTGCAGAAGGGGGGCTAGGACATGTGATGAGGGGTTTTAGGAACTATAAAAGTGGTCTGTATCCTATATGTATGGAATTGTGCATGGCCTGTAAGATATTGCAGGCCTGTCCCTGGGGAAGAATTGTTTTCCCTGAAATTTTAACTGTGCGTCTTCCTGAGTGGCTCCAAGAGCTAATAACAACTGAAGTTCATCTGGGTGTTTTTTGAGGTATAGCTAAGAGTTCCTGAGATGGAGTTCCTCTGAGTTGCTGCCTTAGCCTCCTGGTCTATTTCCTTATTTCCCTATATTATGGGGTCATTCCTGATTTGGTGTCCTTTGCAGTGTATGACTTTTAAGAAGGTTAGAAAAGGGGAGAGAAGTTCCTATATACTAAGCATGAAGACCTGTTAAGGCTTTCCATTATAGTGTCAATGACTGTGAATGAGCAGTAAACATAATGTCTAGGCTCCAATTTAAGGACATAAGTAACAGGAGAGAGCCTGAGAGGAGCTGCTTTAGCTTCTAGGAGAGAAGAGGTCCCTCTGGAAGTCAGGGCCATCATGTCATGACTCACTGGACAAACTTTTCTGCAACTTTCACAAACCTGTCCATTCACAAATAACCAAATAGTAAACAACCAGTCCTTACATTTATGAATACACTTTAATTGAATTCTTATTTTCAGGAAAATATACCTTCAACAAAGTAAAAGAGACCATCTGTAATCAAAGCTATGAGCAGGCAAATTTAAAACTTGTCTAGCAATCAATGTTACAGTATTTTATGTTATTTTAAAATATTTAGATGTTTATCATTCAATCTAGCAATGCTCCAAAGCCTTAAGTTACCAAGACTTTGGAAAATTATGAATAGGCCTGCTAAGTTGAAGAAAAAGTGTGTGTGTGTGTGTGTGGGGGGGGGGGGGGGGAGTGAACAGGCCCCAAAGCCTGTTCTAGGACTACAGTTTCCAGACTTTCAGCTACTTGGATTTAAAACTGCCACATTTTTCCTTAGATAACATGCTAAGATTTCCGTAATAATGAGCTCAGCTCCTGATAGTAGCAGGATTGTTAAGCAAGCATTTGCAGTTTTGCAGTAAATAAAATTGTTCTTTGGGAAGAGGGGTGAGAAGCAGTTTTCAGAGCATTAAAGGAGTGAGAATGCTGGCCTTGGGATCTAAAGACTCAGTAAGAGGTCCTTTTGCTGTGTCATAGAGGAACTTTGCAAGAAGAGTAAAGTTGGGGACCCAGAGGCAAAAGTACCCAGTGAGCCTGAAAACAATGAGAGTATTTCTTATCTAGAGAAGGAGATAGTCATAGAGGAGATAAGGCATTTGCTGTCTAATGTATGGCTCAGCTTTGTGGGGTGAAAGTGAAACTAAGGTAGATGACTGTGGTTTAGGACAACTGGGCTTTATCAAGGGATGCCTAGTAGCTCTGGTGGTTGGGCACCAAGAGAGAACAAGAAAATAGTGGATAAAAGGGTATTTAGTAAGATGCAGTATAGAGGTAAGGTGGCTAATGGCTGTGAGGCTAGTCCTTTTATCCCCATAATAGAGATTGAGGAGGGAACAAGGGTCCCAGTGAATTTGGGGAGGTCAGAATAAGTGGCCCTAATGTTAATTAAAAGGACATCTGCTTGCCTGCCACCACAATCATTACCTGAAGTTCTGTCCTGGTGATGTAAATCTGTGGAGCCTCATCAGGCCCTGGGAAGCTTCAGTCTTCAGTGGTCAGTCCCAGGAGGTCTGAGAGGGTGGCCTTGCTAAAGTCTGACCTGGAGGGGCCAGACTATAGTCTGATTTCCAGTGATCTCATTGTTCTCAGGCTTTCTGGGTACAACCCCTGATAAAGCCCAGTTGTCCCAAACCAGTCATCTACCTTGGTATATATTCCCTTTCACAATTTGAGCAGGGCCCAGGCAGGGGTCTCAGGTTTGGGTAGGACTTGGCCTAGTGTCCTTCCTTGTTGCATTTGAAGCATGGGCCTGGAGGAGGCTTAACCCCTGATTTTCCCTTGGTTGGAAGACAGGTTTGGGATTCATGAGAGCAGTGGCTAAGAGCTGGAAGGCCTCCTTCTGGGCCTTAGCCTTGGCCTGATCTTGCCTTTGTTTTTGGATTTGGGTCTCCTCATCTCTATTATTAAAGACCTTAAAGGCCAGGTCAGAAAGGTCTTTTTAAGGGCTTTGTGGACCTGTATCTATTTTTCAGTTTGTGGTGTATGTCGGGGGCTGTTAGGGATATACAACAGGTGTTCAGAAGGCATTCCCTTTGGGGAAGTGGGGGTCTAAGGTGGTATATTTCTGTAAGGCCTCCCTGAGGCAAGAGAAGAAAGCTGGGTTTTCATCAGAACCCTGAGTGATTTATTAAGTTTGTCATAGCTGACCACTTTGTGGGTAGCCTTTTGAGTCTGGCAATGAGACAGGTGATTATATGGCTATGGACCCAGCCCTCTGGAGAATTGATGTGATAGTCCCATCTCCAGTCAGTTTAGGGAACTGCATCAGTACCATTCAGGTTTGCTACCACGACCTGTCTATGGAGGGCATCAGCATGTTCCTGAGATGCTTGCTAGTCAGATGCACTCGCTTCTCTTTTGGGGTTAGAGGGGAGGACAGAATAACATAGATGTCGTGCCAGGTCAGGTCATAGGACTGAGTCAGTTCTCAAATTCCTTGATAAAGGTGGTCAGATCAGTGGGAAAAGACCTGAGACCTGAGACACCTCTCAATCTGTGCGAGGTTGGACATGGAAAATGGAAATATGTACGCAGACAATACCTTCAGTTCCTGCTATTTCCCTCAGGTGCAGAACCAGTGTGGGAATAGAGTGGCTGTTGAGGAAGGCAGTCTTTGGGTGGCCCCACAGCAAGTGTTAGGTGGGGAAGTCTGTATTGGAACTCTCTTGGGATTTAGGCTCTCAAGAGCCAGGTAATGGGGGAGGGGAGAATGGTTGCCTATTAGAAGGACCTGGGTTTTGAGAATCTACTACAGGGGAGGGAGGGGGCGCTTAAGGAGTTGGAGGTCAGTGGTCTGCTGGGTCAAAAGTAGATTCCGAATCAGAAGTGTTAAGGGTATGCTATTTGTGTGAAGGAGAAGGATCTGATGGGTAGAGCAGGACTGACAGAGAGGTTTGAGACTGGAGGGTGAAAAGGCCCAGACATAGGATATCTCTAACCATTTCCCACTGCAGTGACAGCAATTATCTAAATCATGCAATGTGTTAAAATTGAAAGTGCCATTTTCAGGCCATTGAGACTTATTTAGTTTATATATGGCTAAATAGTGTTACAAAAGTAAATGAGATGCTTGGGCATGATCTCCTCCATGACTGTACAGAGAGAGTGCAGTGTGGCTCATGAGAGAGGAAGGGTGAGGGACAGACCACAAATCCAAAGCTATTTAGAGCATATGTCTCCACTGTTAAACAAATCATCTGAGAGTCCCCAATCCAGAAGGACCCAAAGTCGAATGGCTGAAGTCTTCTGGCTTCTCACTAGAACTTTTGAGATGAGGGACTTTTTAGAGTGAGAGTAAGTGGGCAAAAGACTTGAGGCATGGGAATTTGTGGAACTTGCCCAGAGAATTCTCCACCCATAAAAATCTCACCTAAAACGTCACTCATCTAGAGAAGATTGGACGGTGTGGGATGGAGGATCAGCAATGGAGAAGGCATCCTCCTTGGCTGCTTCAGAAGGGCCCATAAGGGAGGAAGGACTAATTGAAGCCTAAGTAGTCCAGTCACTCGAGTAGGATTTGGAGGTAAGCCCAGGTTGAGCTGATGCTATCTATTGCTCTTCAAGTAGCAAACTCAAAAGTGACCAAAGCCGGAGTGATGGCCCCCCAACCCCGTGGAACTCCTTTGAGTTTAGCACCAAATATTAGGGTCACCAAAGGAGGAACACATGAGGCCAAAGTGGAAGGTATTATGAATTTAGTGGTAGATGACATGAAAACCAGGTGGGCTGAGCCCACAAATGGTGCCAGCACCCAGGGATGGGGAGTCAGAGGATTCTAGGTGGGCTTTTTATGAGTGGAGAATTCTCTGGGCAAGTCTAGATACTGGGAAGGTCCAAAGAGGAGAGATAATGATCTTAGCAAGTGGAAAGTGGTCTAAGTGAAAGGGAATGTCCGTTGTGAAGTGACCTAAAGGTCAGTTCCCAGGGGAAAGATATCAATTCAATTATTTGATCAAACCTAACAGTAAGTACATTCAAAAGTGTAAAATGGCCCTATGTAATTATTTCCCTTAAGAAAAAATAATTCTAGCTTTGGCTGAGTAGCTCCTCTCTGTTTTCCTCCACCTCTCTCTGACACCAATGAATTTGTGTATTTTTTTAAGATTCTGAAAAAGATAATTCTAAATTCAGTAAATGCCTTGATAAATTAAGAAGGGAAACCTGAGCTTGGAAAATTGAAACAAAAGGAGGATCATTGGAAATTGTTTTCTCTTACCCTATCCTTATATCTTAAAAAGTAGAAGATTCATTACTTTTTATCCCCCAACCTGTGTCTATCATCCTGCCTACTGTCTATCTTTTATTCCTTTCTCATCTTTGCCTACAAATGCACAGCAACAATGTGATGCTCAGGCTTCATTTCTGGAGCCATTTTTCAGTCTTATCCCCAGGAAAGTCTATTCCTTTTTAGGCATTTGAGAGTCATTCTCTTTTCTTTTGGTTGCATACTTTTTATTTTGGATTTTATATTGTGCTGTTTGTTTGTAGGTATGTTTATGTATGCCTGTTATGTAACCAGTCAACCAATGGGTCCAGGCTGCCTGTCACTACTTGAGCCAATTAAGTAGAGTCAAGGTTAAGCAGAATCATATATGAACATTTATTCCAATAATGCCAGCAGTATGAGAGAACAGTGGGTCATCCACAAAAACCTGATCTTATATTGGATAGAGAGACAAAGATTACATGGGAAAATAAGAATTACAGACATGGTTACAGGCAATGTGGGCCGATGGGTTGCAAATGGTGGGTGCCTCCAAGGCATCTCCAGGGAGCAGATTATAGGCATTAGGGGCTTGGGTTGCAAAGGGTGGGCACCTCTGGGACCAGATTGTCTTATCAACAAGGTTGTGAATTTAAGCAGTTCTTGGAAAATGAGGATGAGCTGCATTCCAATGTTAGCTGCCATGTCCCAGGGCTTAGAACTCTCAGCCAGGTTAGAATGTGCTTTCTCTAATCAGAACAAAACAATCATGGTTAACAGGTGATGATTGATATTTCCTACAATTACAGCTAGTCCCCAATATTCTATTTCTTCTCCTAACAGTTATAGATATGATATTGTTAGATGGCACTTCCAAAAAACTGATTTGTAAATTCAAATTTAAAGTGTAATGGGCCTATACAATTGCTTTAAAACTAATGAGCACCCATACAAATTGGGGAAATAACAGAGACTAATGCAATTATTTTAAAAGTGTGATATAAGATTAATCTTTAGAAACTAAAAACTAGCTTAAGGATATTGGTTTAATTAAAGACATGCAGTTGTCTAGTACTCTGTAACTTTAAAGCTGGCAGACCAGAATGGAAACCAGGGTAATAAGGCAGAGACCTTTAATGAGTAATTTTACAAGATGACAGGGGTACAAGATGCCTTAGCTTAAGATTTAAACACTTGTGATGTTGCATAAGACTGGGGGGAAGGGGGAAAACAAGCAATGCTTAGAGAGTTTGGAATTACACTTTAATATACAACGTGGGCCCAAAGAAAAATGAATTCAAATTTTGAGCTGCACAACAAGCAGAAGTTTTCTTTTTATTAAAAAGATCTATGTGTGCTTAGTGGTTATTTTGCTGGAAGCTTGTGGCCTTGAAAACAACACAGTTCTATTTAATTAAAAAATATATCTGGAATAGCATGAGAGCATGGGAGTATCTAGTCTCTGGCCTACAAGGTCAAACAGCTAAGTTTATCTTTCTCATTATTCAAGCAAGCTAGAAAGCAAAGTTATTTTTTCAGAATAAGGTGCTGTCTAAAAATTTCAGAGTTGACTTTACAGAATAAGGGACTATCTAAATGGCAGAGAATTTTAAACAGTAGTTTTACAAAATAGGGGTTATCTTTCTCAGGGATAGATCCTGATTAGGATGTTATGGTGATTGAAAATTATTGAATATAGAGAATAAGATGTGTGTTTGGTAAAAGAAGGTATGAGAAATATTTCTATTGAAAAAGGAGAAAGTAATTTTGTTCAAAAGTAAATACATATTCTGGAATAAACAATAAGGTATAGAAAAAAAAGAGCCACATATTAACCCGACTAACTCAGAAAAGGCCTGTGTGGTGGCCTTGGGGGCAGGGGGAGAAAGTAGAGAGGGAGAAGACTTATGTAATACTTTCAACAATAAATAATTTAAAGTAAATAAATAAATAAACAAACAAACAAATAAAAATAAAGTAACCAAAGAATGGTCTGAAATGGAAACATTTTAATTAATAACAAGTCTACTTTACCAACTCAGGGAAGCAGTGAAAATGCAGAGACAAAGGAACAGACCACAAACAAAAGAAATAGAGGAAAACAAATGACTAGATATAGAGTTCAGAACCATGGTTATAAGGTTTTTCAAGAATTTTTTTAGAAAAGATGGATAAATTTAGTGAGATCCAAGAGGAGATGAAAAAGGACAAACTAGAAATTAAACATACACTGACTGAAATAAAAAAATATTATACAGAGACCTAACAGCAGACTAAAGGAAGGCAAGAATCAAGTCAAAGATTTGAAATATAATAAAGCAGAAAACACTCAACTGGAAAAGAAAAAAGAATCCAAAAATGTGAAGATAGTGTAAGGAGCCTCTGAGACAACTTCAAGCGTACCAACATCAGAATTGTGGGGAATGCCAGAAGAGAAAGAGAAAGATATTGAAACCCTATTTCAAGAAATAAAGACTGAAAACTCCCCCCACCTGGTGAAAGAAATAGACTTACAAGTCCAGGAAGTGCACAGAATCCCAAACAAAAAGAATCCAAAGAGGACCACACCAAGACACATCATAATTTAAATTTCAAGAGCAAAAGACAAAGAGAGAATATTAAAACAGCAAGAGAAAAACAGTCATTATCTACAAGGGAGCACCCATACGATTGTCAACTGATTTCTCAACAGAAACAATGCAGGCCAGACAAGAGTGGCAAGAAATATTAAAAGTGGTGGATAGCAAGAACATACAACCAAGAATACTCTACCCAGCAAAGCTATCATTCAGAATTGAAGGTCAGATAAAGAGCTTCACAGATAAGAAAAAGCTGAAGGAGTTCATCAACACCAAACCAGTATTATATGAAATGCTGAAAGGTACTCTTTAAGAAGAGGAAGAGGAAGAAAAAGGTAAAGATAAAAATTATGAACAACAAATACATATCTATCAACAAGTGAATCTAAAAATCAAGTGAATTGAAAATCTGATGAACAGAATAAATTGGTGAATATAATAGAATCAGGGGCATATAAAGGGAGTTGACTGACAATTCTCAAAGGAAAAGGGTGAGGGGGTTGCAGGGAGAAACTGGACAAAAATCATATACCTATGGATGAGGACAATGGGGGGAGGTGAGGGCAGAAGGTGGGGTGGGAGCCTGGTGGATGGGAGCTATGGGGGAAAAAAAGAGGAACAATTGTAATAATCTGAACAATAAAGATTTATATTAAAAATAATAATAATAAATTAGAAGTCTATGATGGGTACTTATACCTTAGGCCACTATTCTTCCTTACAAAGACCCACTTTGATATTAACTGAGTCTATTGTCTTTATGCATCTAGATAGCATACCTTGGAATGTCAGGGTAACTTGTAACTTACTTTTTTCCAGACCTTTTGTAAGAAACATGCCTCTGATTCATCTTCATAGAAAAGAAACAGTATATGGCCAGTTGGTTACTGAATTTTCCCAGAGCAAACAGATTGTGAGGGGTGGGAAGAAGGTATGAGAGCTGTGCTCCTGGCTGATAGCACATTTTCCAGGAAGATTCCCCTAACAAAGGGAGGTGGGAACAGCTAGAAAGAAAGATTTCATCCCAAAGATCTCATTCCTAACACATCTCCTAGGGCAGACAGCCAGACCTAGGAGATGTGTTAGGAAACAGGTGACCAAATAGTACTCAGCCAATGAAGACCTGAAAGAGGGACTAAATAAATAGGCTATGTTCCCTGCCCCATTTGTGTTTCTGTGCAATGGGTGCCTGCTCTCAAGAGTGCTATAAAAGTCTCAATTTTGCAATCTTTCTGTTTCCCAGTTCATTTGAAATTCAGACAGGTGAGCCATATATCACAATTTGGGGGCAAGTCTGGTATTTCTGTGCCCCTTCTAGGGAGGACTCTATTGAAGAGTAGGCATGTTTCACCCAATTTTGGCCTGCACCTCATCTCTTTTCGGGGGCCGTAGATAATCCTGAAAGTGTGTGTGTGTGTGTGTGTGTGTGTGTGTGTGTGTGTGTGTGTGGTGTGTGTGTCATAGATGGTGAAAATGACACAAAGGAATAAAACCAGGGAAACCTCATACATGGGCCAAGGTGGAAATGCCATCTTAGGGTATTCTCAGAGGTCTGGAAAGGTCTGGAACATGAAGCGAATGAAGAGTTCTTATCTGCGGGTTCTGTTCTGCTGCAAGGGAAATGGTTGGAGAAGGGCAAAGCAGATCTTGGGTAATGAGACATCTCCAGTATGGGAGCTTGAGCACAAACAATCACAAAGAAATTTATGAGGATAGGAAACAAAAATTCTAGGCCTGGGGAACACATTTCCCCAAATAGTCTATTGGGGAAAATATTGAGGTTCTAGGGAGGAGCAGTCCCCAAACAAAGGACAGGAAACATTGCTCTGCTTCAGTGTTTTTTTATGCAGGGAATTCTCTGTAAACTTTTCGTGCATTGTGCATGCCTGTGTAAGAGTGTTTTTGTTAATGTTTTGTGTCTCTTTGTTGTTTGGTTTAATTTGTTTAAAGATGGGGCATGTCCCACTTTGGGGAAGTGTTTCTCTATTAAAAAGATAACAGTTGTGTGTTTTTTTTCTCTTCTCTATTAGTATACCCTTTAATTGGAAATTAAAAGTGAAATTGTTACAAGATAGTGAAAAGCTAGGAAAATTCCAGGACAGGAGAAATAAGGAAACTAAGACAAAATTAAACAAGGCCAAACAATTTGAGCAGTTTACAGAAAGCTTGTAAATTGCAAGTCCTTTATTTTCTCCCAAACGAAGGACATCTGCAAACAAAGGGTTAAAACATCTCCTCACTAACTAAAGAATGCAAAAAAGAAGGGGGAGGAAAGTGAGAGAGGAGTTTTAATACCTCTTCCTCCCAACCTGAGAATATATAAATCTCCCTGGAACTGCTGTGGGGAAGGGAAAAAATGCAGTTTTCATCTAGTGTTTAAATAGTGAAGCCAGCCATCTTAGGGCTTGTCAAGATAAAATCACTGGATACTCCTCATAAATTCTAGGAAAGCCATAACAAAGTAAAAGAGGAGACCATAAGAGTTAATGTGTACCAAGATATTTGGCAGAGGAATTTTAAAACCTATAGTCAGAAGGATATATACCACATTCACTTCTCAGGCTTCCTGGGAAGTTTATCTGTGCTTTCATAAGCTGGATGTATTGGAAAGATTTGCTTGCTCTGCTTTTTTTATTTAATAAATTTACTTCTTTTTAAAATATATTTTATTGATTTTTTTTATAGAGAGGAAGGGAGAGGGATAGTTAGAAACATCAATCAGCTGTCTCCTGCATACCTCCTACTGGGGATGTGCCTGCAAGCAAGGTACATGCCCTTGACCAGAATCGAACCTTGGACATTTTAGTCTGCAGGCTGACACTCTATCCACTGAGCCAAACTGGTTTTGGTTTCTTTTACTTCTTTAATAGATTTGCTTTAACACAATACAATCATCCAGGGTCACTCATTTGAATTCCTTCCTAAGTGACTGACAAGAACTGAGGAGGGAGCAATCCTCTCCCTTTAACTCTGGAACTGTCTGATACACATTTTCTGGTGTTTCTTGGGTGCCTATAA